>CAUOFW020001128.1:0-132513 GCA_963454935.2 Ilex paraguariensis
GACTTTTGTGTTCCATGGCCATCATTCAAATTTACATAAACAGGCTCTTCAATTACAATTGACAAAAATGTATATTTTCTTTTTTACTATGCATCAAACTCTCAAGGTTTATAAACATATTTATAGGCATTAGTTATAAAAATCTTCTACCAGAATTCATTCCATTCCGCTATGTTCTGTTCACCGATCCTTTAATTTTTTGGGTCTAGTAAATATAAATGATTGAGATTATCAAGCTCTACTTTTTTAAGTTTATCTAGCATTACTCTTCGCAATATTGTAGTATCAACCAAAGTATCCACTTTTACCACAATAAAAACTACTATGATATGAATATTCAAAAGACTAATTAAAAGAATTAAACTGAGATTCATTATATACAGATGGATTCTTATGAATATAGAAAAGAGTGATTTATCATTAAAAAAATTAAGCAAAATTCAAGGATAAGATCTGGATCCAAAGGTGATAGGCATACTAAGAATTTAACATAAGATGTTTCGGAAATTTATTGTGTCCAAAATTTGGGCTTTGTACCATTTTTTTTATTCAATGGTTAAAGGTGTCTGTAATAATTTAAGCACACCTCGACTAATCTCCTTTTCGATTCGGTCATTGCATAACTTCGAATCACTTTCAAGTTAGTTAGAGGAAACATATTGACCTTACTATATTTTCAAAGGTAATCGAGTTGATATAGTCTAGGAAGGACCTAACAGATTATTAAGCCTAGTGTTTAGTTTGCCTTTTTCCTCTTTAAAGGATATAAATGTCATTGACCATGTTGTTCATCTCTCTATCTCAATCACCATTATTGCTAGTATAAATGCACAGGTGTGACTTTGGGTCACATACCTTACAAACACAAATACTAGCAAAGATCAAAAGAAAACCACAAAGAAGAAAGAGGAAGAAGAAGCAACCATGGAAGGCTTAATCCCATTTCTCTTCCAAGCCCTCAAGAAACCGAGACCTCATAACCGTTACCGATCGTTTTCCGAAACCTCGACCCGTAGCTACCACTTGCTAGTTGGAGGAGACTCAGTGGAAGGCTCGTCTCACCGTCGAACCCGGTCGGAGTTTCAGCCACCAACCTTTGATGTATTGCAGCAGAATTCAGGCGTGGAATATTTGTCAAACTCAAAAAGCTTCAGCAGAGGTTCTGTGCTCTCTCCTGGAAATCCAAATGGCTTTAAGCAGATTGGTTCCAATGCTAATTACCAAGTGTCAAAGGGAACCAACTTGAATCGTCGACGATAAAATGAAGTTAGGAGCACGAGAATTCTGTCAGCATGAGTTTCAGGAATCCCATAATCCTCGAAACTATGAAATTTAAAAACTACTTCTAGAATTGTTTCATTGTGTCATTGTTTTATTTATGTAATTTTGGTCATACAAAAGTAAGAAAATGTGAACGATTTGCAACAAATGTTTCAGTAATATGTTGATATTATTTATTGTTTGTACCTGAATTTCAACTTTGTTTTTATTGTCTGCTCCTTTTCTCTAGATATGTGAATATCAATGTTGATGACTATTCTCTCACACCCAGACCTTTTGATCATTCTAGACAAAGTCAGCTTATCTGACATGGATTTGAGTTTAACCTTAATGAGTATGAATCGTAAACATTAACAGATGAATTCATTTGACCCATCAAATAAATAAATCAACAAACACCTGATTAAAGATGAGACGAATTCACTAAATCTACTTATACACAACATGGATTTTGTCATAGACGGGGATCGGCCGGAAAAAAGGGTATGAAAGAGCTTGGCGTGTAAGTAGTGTAATTTCGTGGCATTTTGGTGAGGTTTATAGACTTTTCAAAAGCCTCCTTGTATGATTGGGATGATCAAGACGAGGAAGAAGAAGAAGCGTGTGAAACCGAGAAAAATGATCCATCAGTGGAGGAATACCGGATATGATTTGAGGGAGTGGTATCCAGATGGGATTGAACCAATTTGTGCTATGACGACTGACGAGTAATATTGTTTTGATTTAATTTTTTAATCATATTTGTTAATTTAATTATTTTTTATTGTTTAATTTATAATGGACCCTACTTTTAATTGAGACCTATTATTAATTTAATGATTATAATAGCCAAGATTAATAAGATAAGTCGAAATAATATTTTTCTTTTCTTGACTCGTGCAAGTTGGTGGTAATCTATTCGAGAAAGTATTTGACTTCTTGTGTATGCTGGAACTCATCAACTTGTTGTAGCCATCCTTTTACTGGATACCAAAATTGCTTAATACTATTAAAAAAATTGATGCTGATCTTGAAGAGTCGTGTGTGTAACGTATTGTTTAGGCAAATGACAGAATATTAGGTTGTTGAAAATTTATATTATTCTTCTATTGCCCTTGATAGCATGGGCGGAGTTAGGATTTTGCCTCAGCGGGACAACTTATTCATAACTGATTGAAAAATAAATTTATCTAATTAGATTCAAGTTTAAAAGTTCGTCATTAAGTTTGTTACAAATAAGATAATGGACTACGTATAATCAAAATATAATCTATAAATTCAAACTAAAATTTCAAGAAGTCAATTAAAACAATTTAATCATAGGGAAGAAAAATAACACTAACCAAAAATCTCAAATAGCCAATCTGAACATGGGTTTTAACAAAAATCCAAAATAGTTGAGTGGTGATCAAAGACGAACCAAAAAAAATTCACATAAGTCCATAAATAATATACCAAACAACCATCAATTCTACAAGAGTTAAACTAATTTTCTAATATAAAAAATTGAATTTTAGATTAATGCTAATACTACTATCAAAAAATTTGGTTAATGAATTATCTCTCCTTAGCTTCAACATTATCTTCTAGAGTTTTTTCAAATTTGATTTACACAATAATTGAATTCAATAGGGTGATTTGTTGATAAATACATCAAAGGAACTAACAAAAAAACTAAATAAAAGAAAGAAGAGGGATTGCCGGCTGAACTGTACTAGAAATCTGGACGAAGAAGACAAAGGCTTACGAAACAAAAAAAAAAAAAAGCAGGCGTGAAAAGGAGCTATAGCTTTTGAGGATTTAAAATTATATTAATATACGTTATACTTTAAAAAAATTTCAGTGGGGGCAAGTTTAAAAAAATTTGTGGGGGCAAGTTTAAAAAAAATTTGAAATTTTTTTAATTACACCTAAATCCAATTTTTTTTTGAATTTTTAGAGGGGGCAGTTGCCCCATACTAAATCTGCCACTGCTCAATAGTAGTGCAAGATTCGCGTGCAAAGAAAAACAATTTGTTTTGATAATTGATGTAACAAAAGGAACTCAAATGTCTTAAATTTAAATCTTGTCTATTGCTTAGAATCAAACTATGAGAGATTACTCTTTATGAATTATTTAGTCTCGGCATAGATGGTTTGATTTTGATTGAATCGGAGAGAAGATTAATTGATATAAGAGTAAACTGGTCCGAACACTCCTGATTATTAACAACAAAAAAATTATACCAAAAGGACTGATTTGACACAATTTTAAAAGTTTATGAACTAAATTGAGACAATTAATATTTTAGAGATATTTTAAAATTGGGAACATGATTTTACTTTATTATTCTCATTGACAATCAAATTCTAGTGTGGTACTATCAAAAAATAAAGAGTTGTATTAGGGCATTCCGGCCCTTGCTCAAAGTTGATTTACACTTAAATTCGGGTAAAACCTTCCAACTCTGGTCTTTTATTCAAATTCATGTCAAATGAAGGGGTACTCAATTTTTTTTCTGAAATCTCTTCATCTCCCTCACATTCTCTTATCTATTTAAACGGATTGAGATCTTCTCCATTTTATTTTACCGTAGTTTTACTCAATTTTTAATCACCTACTATTAATATGAGGGGAACAAACTCATACATGATGGGTAATCACTGTTTATAAATGGATCTTGCTCATGCACTATAAATGATTTATAATTGAGTAAAATTCAATGAAAATGTGATAGAGAGAATTTAAATCTTACTTAAACTCAATAGTAGGTTTAAAAACACCACTCATTAATACTTAGATCATTAATCATCAATATTATTTGAGAAGATTGAATTGAATTTTGTTTTCTCAAATCTTAACAATCAAGGGTTTTCTGAATTTAGATGAAAAAAATATAAATAATCAAGTAAGGCAGGAAGATAGTCAGTTATAACCATATTTAAACAAAGGAAGGTTTCATATTAAGAGTTACTATTGGGTAACCATTGATAGAGTATAACCGTTGAAGAAGATGACTATAAAATGAGCAATAAAGAAATAAGGAGATACGTTTTTAAACTCCTAAAAGAACTGCAAATTTGATAGCAAAATTTTTTTTTTTTTTTATTATGGGCAGCATTAGGAGTAGTATTATAGTAGTTTTTAGACTTTAGGGGTTGGGTGGTGGGTTTTGCAACGGGGGTGTTGGGCTTTTGGCATCCCCCCTCTTTCTCTCTCTCGCCTTTATCTAATTTTTTTTTTTTTTTGTGGTGGGTTTTTAGGGTGTTTGGAGGTAGGTTTAAGTGGATTTTCAAGGGTGTTGGTGGTGGATTTTCAATGATTGGATGGTGCGTTTCTATGGTTGAATGGTGCTTCCCCAATATTTTGAGGAAGAACGTATTTAGAATTAAAAAATTTATCAAAACAACTACAATAAATTATAGAAATATTATAATACCAAATATGTTTTTTATTTTTATTTTTATAATTTTTTAATATAAATAATTATCAAATATATTTTATATTTTAAATTTTTATTACAGTAAAAATAAAATTTATATCTGTTTTTTTTTTTAATGTTTTTTAAAAACACAAAAATAAAAACGGTGTATCCACACATAGCTACAATGGAATGGTCCGTTACGAGTTGGGAATAGATTTGGGGATTGGCTGCTATGCTTTCCTGAAAACCCTAATTTGAAACTGAATGTCCTTGTGATGGCGATTCGATCGGTATTCGATTCTTCCGCCATTAGAACCGAGTTTGAGAAGGCCGGAATCAACACCAATTTCATCCATCTAATATGGAAGTATCTCCCTCTCCCCTAAGCCCTCTCTCTTTGTGTGTGTGTGTGTGTGTGTGTGTGTTGAGTGCTGTATATCTTATCGTATGTTGTGTATATATGTATAGGTATGTGATTCAGAACCCTAATTGTGAATTGGACGAAGTTCCTTCTTTGCCAGCCGCAGCTTACCCACTTCTTCGCTCCAAGTTCAAACCCTCCACTTCTACTCTTCACTCCGTCATCGAATCGAGCGATGAGGTCACTACTAAGCTTCTCATTAAGTTGCAGGTATTCCCTCCTTCTTTGCAGGTACTCTTTTCATTGTATTTATTATTAGGTTTAATGGTTTATGCTTCTTATATGACTGTTTGGACTAAGCTTCCCTGCTTCAATCAATTGTGGTACCACCTTGAGCTATGGCCTTTTATGGATAGATGTTCTTGTAAACAACGTCTTCTTATTTAATGCAAACTTGAGTATTCCTTTCTTCTTCTTTTTTTGGAGGTTAGACGAATATCCTACACCAGTTCAGCTCCATCATGTGTCGAATTATGACGTCAAGTAGAGTTCAATTTATTGCGTACTTAAATTATTACAGTTAACTGGTCCATTTGCGAAATGGTCTAGTTGAAGTTACTGAAGTGGGGATGCAGGGTTTCGAATTGTATCGTTGTGGGGTTGGGTAAGAGACCCAATCAAAATGAAAGGAATGTTTTTTAAGTTGTAGGTACTTATGACTGGGCACAGAGTTTGCTTGTCTATTGCAAAGATGTTAATTAGCCTCACAGGTAGTTCCTATCATTTTTCAGAATGGAGCATTTGTGGAGGCTGTGATCATGAGGTATGATTCGCGTTTGGGAAAATATAATGGAAAGCCTCGGCCTGGTGGTCTGAGGTCAACCTTGTGCATCTCCTCTCAGGTGTTCATTCCTGTTTCCTTTTTGGTGTCTTAAATTCAATTAATTGGTTTGATAAATCATTATTTTTAATTTCGTCTGCTTTTACTAAAGGTTGGTTGCAAAATGGGTTGCAAATTCTGTGCAACTGGAAGCATGGGATTTAAAAATAATCTATCATCGGGAGAAATAGTGGAACAACTGGTGCATGCCTCCCGCTTATCGCAGATACGTAATGTTGTCTTCATGGTAATTTCTTTTCTTTTTTCGCAGCATTACTTTGCTATGGGATATTGCTAATTGTCTTATATCGATTGTAAAATGGTTGTCCATCGTTGAATGCACAATCTACTCATTTATCTTTACTATTCTGAGGGATGCACTCTGAATTCGATGCTGTAAGTTCTTGAAAAATATTAGGTCTCTTCTTTTAAGGTAAAAAGCACTAAGAAAATAGCGAAAGAAAAAACAAGATGTTTTAAGAAACTTTAATAGAAACTCAGAAGTAAATATATCTAATAGGCTTATCAGAAATTTACTTCCAAGACTGTATTCTTTCGGCTCGTTTTTGTTGTTTTTTTTTTTGGAACTAAGGGAGATTACGAGTCCCCGAAGAAGATTCTGGCATTGTCTTGTGAGTATGTGAAACGTGCTACTCAAATAAAGGAGAAGCAACCTATTTCAATTTCTGAATTTTTTTTCATTTATTTATTTCTTTGGG
Source organism: Ilex paraguariensis (assembly GCA_963454935.2). Lineage (NCBI taxonomy): Eukaryota > Viridiplantae > Streptophyta > Magnoliopsida > Aquifoliales > Aquifoliaceae > Ilex > Ilex paraguariensis. The sequence continues at coordinate 6,625 of CAUOFW020001128.1, forward strand.
TCGGTCTTTATTTATTTATTTTGAAAAAAGTTAAAAGCGTGTTGTGGAAGTTGGTTTTGGTAACAAGATATTTGAAAAATGGAAAATGAAGAAAGTATAAATATGGAAGGCTGTGGTTCCTATGGATACGATGGTTTGGTGTTGGCAGCAGAGGCAGGGAGTTTGGTGATGGTAGTGCATGAAGGCAATGCTGATAAAGGTAATGGCAATGAAGAGAAAGTCATGATCCTTGCGAGTGTTTGTTGCAAATGGAGAATGGAGAACCGTGTTAGTGGATGTCATTCCCCTTAGTTGAAAAGGTTATGGTTTTTTGCCAATTGTGTTGTTCCCAGTTAGGCAATGGACCTATGCTGTAGTGTATGAGAAACCATTATTTATAGGGATAAAAAATTTATGGTGGTATTGTGTAGTGATGATATGCTAGGAGTGCTTTTAGTGGTACTGGCACAATGACAGTTGTGGTGGTGTGATGGAGGTGGTGGTGCCCAAGCATTGTTGGTAGTGTGGTGGTGGCATTGCTAGCAGATCTGCAGGTGGTGGCAGTGGCCTCAGTGATCATCATGATGGTTTGACATGGTTTAGTGGCCACACCGGTTATGATAGTGGTGATGAAATGTATACAACTGGTGATTTATTTGATAATGTGTGGTATGATGCTGATCTAGGGAGAAAAAGACGGTGTTCACCCTCAAAAGCGATCGGGTGAGTTATGGGCAGGCTTGATACCACTCCTTCAGACCCTTCGGACTCCATTGCTTAGGTTTTTCGTTCTTTAGTCCATTACAATTTGTTTTTTTTATGTTTTTAACACAATTTAAATTCATGCAAAAGCACTTGAAATATGAGAAAAGGCTACTGCCTTCCAATTTAGTAATTTTGCTTTTGTTATGGCTTTCATTATTGCGCTGCTTCATCAAACTTCTGTGAATGGATGTTTATATTCGTGTATTATCACATTACACTTGGGATGCTGATATTGTCATCCATTTTCTAGATTTCAACATTTTAAGCTTGGAGATTTCACTACTATTCTCCCAATTGAGTATTAATTACGCACAAATGTGATGATCATTCTTTTTGTGTGCAGGGAATGGGGGAGCCATTGAATAACTATGCTGCCTTGGTAGAAGCTATCCGGGTGATGACAGCATCACCATTTTGGTTGTCACCTAAAAAAATTACTGTTTCAACTGTATGAGCTACAAAACTCTTCTCTGTTTATCATTAACTTATAAAGGATGTTAAGTCTGCAGTATACGGCTCTTGACTGGCATACATGGCTACTGTTGAACACAAGCATATTGTATTTGCGTTAATCTTTGGTAGGTGGGAATTACTCATGCAATCAACAGGATCCATAATGATATTCCAAATATAAATTTAGCAGTATCGCTGCATGCACCAGCTCAAGATATCCGTTGTCAGATAATGCCTGCAGCTCGGGCCTTTCCTTTGGAAAGACTTATGAATACGCTGCGAGAATATCAAAATAACAGGTAGGAATTTGTTTTAGTTCACTGTTTCTTTGGAATACTTCTTCAATTATGTCTCTGGGGATCCTTACTTCTCTGTAGTCATTTCAGATTATAAGAATTTCTCATCTGGCTCAGTTTTTAGTCAGCAGAAAATCTTTATTGAGTACATAATGCTCGATGGGGTGAATGATGAGGCACAGCATGCCCACCAGCTTGGAAAATTGCTGGAGACATTTCAAGTGGTGAGCTCCATATGTTGATGTTGCTTCTAAACTATTTTCTATTTTTGTGAGCCCTCATACTGGAAATTAAAGAGCCTTAAATTTCTGTAATTTTCATGTCAGCCCTTATACCAGAAAATGAATATTCCAACTGGATAGGGTGCAAGAGTATTTTTACTGAACCCTCAGAGTCTTAGTTGGATTGAAGATCTGAATTTTTGCAGCCCTCAACCTTAAAAACAGCCCTCTGATAGTCAGAGACAGATTGCTAACAAAACTATGATTTGCGTATAGTACTTGCAACATATACAATAATGATTTGATTGTATAAACTGATTCGACTGAGGAGCCGACAAGACTGTTACAACTGGCAAAAACTTCTGTACAGGTATATGCTGAAATGCAGAATGAAACCTCTATCCATTTTAAATCAAGTATATCTGAAACCTGTAACCAAATAAATGTTATAGATTTGCAAAATTAATTCCACAGCAAAAACTTTGTATGCTTGAAAATTTGTGTGTGAAATCTCTGCCGAAAATTTCTGAATAGCTAATTTTAATTCTTAGGTGTCTCTGTAATGCATGGTCATGAATTGTCAATGGATCATGTCATCTTTTATTGTTGTAGTGCTAAATTGGTATTTTTAGGCATCATACTTGCAGATCTTACTACTTTGCCAGTAGTTGGTTTTAAGTGGCCACATTTTGCTATCTCAACATTTGATTATATGCACTTTGGTCGCAGGTTGTGAACCTGATACCATTTAATCCAATTGGTACACTCAGTGATTTCAGAACCAGCAGCGAACATAGTGTTACCAGATTCCAGGAAATATTGAGAAGTGCTTATAACATCCGAACAACCATTCGTAAGCAAATGGGCCAAGATATTAGTGGTGCATGTGGTCAGCTGGTGATTAGCATGCCCGACAAGAGGTCCACTGGGAATGAAGAACCCCTGATCGACATTGAAGATCTTCATCTTTAATACTGCCAATCTTTCATATCCTAGTTCCTGTCAATTATAAGGTATCGTTGCCTTCTAAAACTTTATTTACATTCTGGTATGTACCAATTGCAATTTGGCATTGTTTTGGGTCATAGAGATGTTGGTAGAGACAATTTATGACTGTAGGGTACATCCTAACTTGTTATTATCATTCTTGTCCATAGAATTCCTGAGCCAGTTTTCCTGCTGCCAAGGTAAAGGAGGGAGTAGGTAGTTTATAGGTGATTTCCTGACATATCATGTGATACACTACTTGCAAATTGAACCCCTAATGCTAAGACGTCAAGTTGAATAAGCATCTTAACAATTCCTATTTAAGTGTCATGCAAATTTGCGTAGCTTGTGTCCAACTCTGATCTATCATATCTATTTGTGGCTTCATATTGAGCACTCAACCAGCTTAGTAATTTCCATCCACCTTGTTCAATAGCATGTAGCTTTATGTAGAAAAAAGCACGTTTGTTCTTATGACCAAATTTTATTTGAGCTCTTCACCCTTCTCCCCCCCCCCCCCCCTTTCTTACATCCACATGCTCTCATGCAGCATGTGCTAAGAAAAGAATACAGAAATGTAAGGGCAATGAGAAATTCTGTTCTATTATCTAGTGTGGGCACATCATGGAATCCCTGGAGGGGACGAATGAGCATGATTAGTTTCGTTCTTTGGTACAGTATGAATTATAATTTCTTTTTTGCTGCAGGTTTGTAGGTTGAAGAACTGTTGATTAAATCTGAAACCAGAGCTTGTTGCATTGGATAGAAAGAATTTATGTATTGCCTGTGTTTGAAGTGATAATTCACTTTTGACCACTGGTAGGAGATCGGCAGATAACATTGTTACGCAGGATCTGTATCTGCTCAAATTTTGTCAACCTTCTTAATTCTTGTAAATTTATGTGGAAGAGGACATGTTAAGATCACAGATCAGAGAGATAATTCAATAGTGTCCAAAATGCTGCCATTATTGAGTTCTTTTCTTTTTCTTCCCCCAACCCACCCTCTCTCTTCCTCGCCCCACGGATTAGGGGATTTGTAACATTATGGCATACTATTCCAAGTTTTTCTGTGATGTTATAGTAACGTAGTGTTTCAGTTCAGCTAAATATTGTTGGTTTATTGCGAGATTAAAGCAGCAGGATGCAATAATGTTGATTCTTATTAACATACACTGTTCTTTGGTGCAAGAGTGAAGAAAAACCTGGTGACAAAAGTATTAGGACACCACTTGTGACAGTTTGAATATCTCATACAGGCCAAATATTAACGGTACATAAAATTGGTCTTGTGCAAGTCATAAGCCTACAGAATTCACAAAGCAAGGATAAACCAAAACCAATAATGAGTCAACCATGACAATCTCAAACAAATCTCATTATCAGAAGTACAACTCATATTTCCAGCTTGATCCGGGTCCAGGAGGTAGGGAAAGTGCGACTGGAAGGTTGAAATTGTAGAAATCAACAAATTTACACAACTAAAAACAAAAAAAAGGGTTCAATTTAAGTTGAAGCATACAAGCAAGTAGCGAATTTAGAACAGTGGTGTATGGTTCAAAATTGGCACAGTGCTCCGAAAAAATGAACAGCAACAATAAGCTTGCACTTTGAGATATTCTTTAAACTAATTTCGAACTTGAGCAAAATAGATCAGGTCCAAAAAGTTGACTGAAACCTGAAAACACACACAGCAGGCTACGTATGATCAAGAAACTGAAGTGTCATGCCCGAGCAACTCATAGCTATGAAGCCAAGAGAGCTTCGACCTTGGCTATCTGATCCTCTTCATTCTTTGGGGTTGGACTCCTATTAGCATCATCAAAAAGATCATGTTTCCACTTCTCAACACTGACACCACTTGGACGATACCCTTGCACTTCAGTGAACCTATCTCTTCCTCTGTAATTGCCACCACCATCATACCTGTCCCTTGATGAAAAGTTACCCCTTTGTGCTTCGGCCCTCTTTGTATCCCCATACCGTGCATATGGCCTCTCGGGTCTCTTTGAGTAACGGGAGTTATAGTCTCCTCTCTCTTCCCTTCTTTCATTTCCCACCAAAGGGCGGTCAGGATGACCTCTCTCTTCCCTTTTTTCGTTTCCTACCAAAGGGTGGTCGGGGTGACTTGGCTTCACAGGCTCTACTGGTGCTTCATCAGCATTTTGAGAATCCACCACAATCTTTTTCTCTCTAAATGAAGGCCTTTTCTTTGCTAGTGGTTTTGGATCAGCCTCCATTTCAAAGTACCCATCATGGCGCCAAGCATTATCATCTCTACGAACTTGGGATTTCTCATCTTTTTGCTGCACCTCATTAGTTGCCCTCCTGCTTGTTGACCTTTCACTCTGCTGATCTTTCGAATCCCTCCACCATCCACGCTCTTCACAGCAGAGGAGCAGTCAAAAATAATATTGATAATTAGGCACCTCTTAGCACATTTTGTGTGGTATACAAAAAATAAGTGAAAAGCAGGGCTTCTATTTATTTGAAGTTGAAGCCTGTAACAAGTTCTTGATACAACTGTTAATTCTTCTCATCTCTCTCTTCCCCCCCCCCCCCTCTCTTTTTTTTTCTCTTTTTCTTTGGCTGGTATTCTTTGATGCAGCTCAAAAAACAATATATTTAACAGAAAAAATAATAGCACAATCCCAACTTGGATTTTTGCTTTACTTTTGGTCAGTAGCAAATCACATTCACTCATACAAAATACGTAACTTGGGTGGATAAACAAACTCAAAACATTCAAGTATACGATAAATTCATATATTGTAAAAGTATGATGGACAGAACAGGTGGCACCTGTGACCAAGGGAAGAAACATGACATAAGACAAAAGTGGAAAGCTAAATGCTAGAAGTAACAGTATGGAGTACCGAATTTTGAAAAGAAATAGCTTTTATTCAAACTTATGGTAATTCAGAAAAAATTCCAAATCAACAAAACTGATTGCGCACTTTCCTATGTGAAAATTCTCGTAAATTAACATATAAGTGAATCTTATTATCCCTCCACCGAAACTAAAAATACACACAGGTACACATCTGCCATAATAATGTTAAGACTAATAGAAAAACTAAGATGTGGGAACTCACCAGTACCTGCCCTGCGACTGAAGCTTCGACCAACTTGCCGTGCACTACCACGGTCATCATGCTGTTATAAGACAGAGAGGCATGCCTAAGATTGTTATATATGAGGAGGCACTTGCAGGCACCGGGTTGAACAAGAATTCAACTATATCAGTCCAATTAAAAATTTTGAAAGGGCCAACTAGCAACCAAATAATTAAAACTCAAGAGACATATCGACCAAGGGTTCTGGGTAAAAGTTCAGATATGCATATGAGTACTTCATTTGTTCCCTACATCATCCAAAAAATTAACGATATCATGTATAAATCAATAAAGTTCTTTCTTCACTAGAAAAAATTCATGCGAAGATTTCATTAAGCTAACCAATGAGTTACAACTTCACAAGTTTTTTGACTTGTTTTCTGTTCTAGTATAGGTGTTGCCTCTTATAAAATAACACAAAAAGATGGACAAAAAAAAAAGGGATTACTGTGTTGACTGTCTGCCCTCAACATACAAAATCCATGCTGAAAGATGTCACTCAAGGTGTAAAAATCATATTGAGTTCCTGGGTTTAAAACATCATTTTTGTGTATGAGGAAAGGATGGAATAGTTTTCTGTGTTTTATATCTAAGTATATGTTACCTATTAACGACTACCATTTGTTGACAAAGGCGAGAAGAGTTGAGAACAAAGCAGGCACACGGCACATGGGAACCTGCCATACAGTTCAGGCTAAATCCTGAAGAAAGCTAAGATACACTGTTTGACAGTTGGTTGGTCTAGTAATTAGAGGGTGGCCGTTCAAGTTGAGACTTTTACGAGATATGGTCTCTAATGAGGATATCAAAAGAATGGCTAAAACAGTTCCATATACTAATCTTACAGAACTTTTTGTGCTCTTCAAAGGTCATTAGCTTAGTAGTTTATTTTGAAAATAATACGTTAATAAAGTCACATAAAATTGCAGGAAAAAGTCAATTAACCTAATACACAATACTAAAAGTGATTTATCCCAATTGCTGAAGAGCAGATAAACATTGCCAACAGAAAGTGATTGGCTGCTAATTATCAAATGACTCTGATGTTGATAGTTCCTAGCAAACATACATTTGAGAATAAAAAGTGCTTGTTTTTCAGACAAGAAGATCATAATGAGCATAAAATTGCAGGGGTGAAGTGATTAAAATTCTCCAATATGTTCAAAGAAGTCAGTGAAGAAGAAAAAAATCCAAAAATATGTGGGATCCAAAGGTAATAGAGACATCAAAACAGGTTCACCAATATATAAGCAAGGATGAGGTAGTATGGACATTATGATATCTTCATGAATTGACAAAAAACCTGAAAAAAGGATCGAGATCGAGGAACTTCAGTAGATTCAGAAGATTGTTTAGCTCCATCACGGTCTCCATTAGTTTTGTTGTCAGTTTCCTTATTCAATGCTCCAGTTTGTACCTTAGGATCAGGTGCTACTGGGGCCTCAAGAGGCAAAGCATCTTGCAGCCGACGGCGGTGCTTTTGATCCCGAGCTGACTGGTCTCCACTATCCAAATTTAGGCTGTTAGGTGGGAATGGTCTCTCAGTCACTGGTTTACCGTCCCTCCTAGATCTCTTAGGACTGGCAAGAACCATGTTACAAACATTGGAGCTATTTTCAGTTGTAAACAGCGATAAAAGAAAAAAAATTTGTTCTCACGCAATTTAATCCTTCTCAAACCTAAGAAGTACTCCATCTAACAAGTTGGTGCAACAAATTGCATTTTTTGGCATGATATCTCAGTTTTCTTTGAAGCTTCTAAGTTATCTGTTAACCAACACAGATAACCTGTGAAGTGTTATCTGTGAAGCTCCAAGGTTATCTGTTAAAGTGTAAACATAACACTTATAATACATACGAGTTGATTCAAAGATTGAGATTCCAGAACCAACAATTAACTGATCCCATTATCTTCGTGGTAGGAAAACAATCATTTCATAGAAATGATTATTACCCGTCTAGTTCTTTTGCAATTACCATCAAAACAACATTTAGAAAGCCCGAAAAGTTCGACACAGATCTACTGCTCTCTCTCTCTCTCACACGTTTCAGAAGTGAAAAATTGAAGTTTTCAAAACAAAATAAAAAGTTATTCTATATAATTTAACTTGAGCCTTTGCGTCATCTGTAAAATAATAAACTTCTCACACATGAATTCATATCCAAAACTCATTCTTTTCAATTCACCACTAGTATTAAAATAACCCAATGCAGAGAAGTTTGTTTCAACGTCCACTCAAATCAACAATCTGACGCGTATAAACCCTAATTTAGTATGTGGGTTTCCGAATCGGTCAAACGAAGAAACATAAAACAAACACAAAATCCCCTCATTGCCTTACATATCTTCAGATGAACACACTCATATTCAAACAAAAACAAACCTAAAACTAGTGATTCGTCCACAATCATTCTAACCAATTAAAATTAAAATCCATTTTTAATCTGAAAGATGATATACAGAACATACACATATATATACAACGAAACACTTAAAATGTTTCTTGTCTAGGACGAAAAATGGAGTTCTTATCTGCACATAAAATTAATTGGTGCAGAAACAAAATGGGAAAAAAGAAACTTGAAAAGAATTATGAGAGAGGCTTGGTACCTGGGTTCTTGATCGAACCTGGAACGATGGCGTTTGGAATCGGAATCGCGACCTTCTCGTCGATTGGAATCGGAATCACGACCTTCTCGTCGAGACATTCTCAGGGCAAAGTCCTGCGGTCTTGGGGCTTCAAGAAAGATAACTCGGCTCCTACTAGGGCTATTCATACTTTCATAGTGTACCATTAGAAGTAGGAGTAGGGGTGTAATTCTCTAACCCGAATCCGACACCAACCAAAACAATTATAAAATTAATATAATTATTAAATACACATAATAATAAATAGTTTACATTAATATTAAATATTTAAGACACACTAAATAGATTTTTTTTTGTGAGTCTTCATATGAACACGACACAAATAATAATAACACGATACGAATAACATGACATGTGACTCACACAAACACGACAAATTTGACACCCTTAATTAGAAGGCGAGAAAATATTCTTTACGATGCTAATTTTGCGTCGCAATTTGATGGGGTATTCTTATTAATAATATTAAAATAAATAAAAAAATAGATTCTATAAAAATTAATAATCAACTTAGTTTATAAGCAAATAATTTTTCATTCTTCCTCCATATAAGTTTAAGTGGGGTGTTCATCCAACCTTACGTGTAAAAATTATGATATTTTATCTTTTTATTCGATACTTTAAGGAAGAATTTTTTATTGGTTTACTCTACCCGATCAAGTGTATTATTCTTACTCAAATTTTATATAAAATAATTGGGTAGCAAATCGGGTGAACACATATTTTTTAATTATTAATTTTTGATCATTTTAAAATTTTAATTAAGTAATCTATACTAATTAATTAACACAATAAACCAATAAATCTAAAAAAAACACAATAAATTCGATAATATGTAAACAATTACAAGAAAACCATAAAACATTAATAAATCATATATAAGAAAATCATAAACATTAATAAATCACATATAAGAAAGCAATAAACATCAATAAAATATTAGAATTTTTAGATTTTTGGATTGTAATTTTTTGGAATTAACATATATATTGGTAGTGTAATATAGGAATACAAAAATTTTATAGGTCTTCCGTATTCTTATTCAATTTTTTATGAAATATCAAAAAAAATTTCATTGATCTACCTAATTCTTCCGAGTAATCGATCAATAGAGTTGAGTAAGGTAAGGTCGGAATTTACGAGAATCAAAATTTGAACACCCCTACGCCTTACCCACTTGAGATTTTATTATTGGTTGGTGATACTATATCATCAATAGTGACATGATGTCACTGTTACATTTAATATTCACTTAGAGGCACAAAAATACACACTTTTTTAGTTTTGTGAATAAAATAGAGTGACCCCCCTTGATTTTTAGATTTATCTGCTTTCTACCCCTAATATTGTTATATTACTATTTTACCTTTAAATTTTCAAAGATGTAATGGTAAAAGTATTTTTAATCCTTACCATTTTTTAAAATTAAATTTAAATTTTGATAAAAAAAAAAAAAAACTCTTAAAAACTTTCTTCAATACTAGACACATACCTATATCAAATGAAGGGAGATTCATTTACTACTTAAATTAAGGGAGATTAAAATTCATACTCAAATCTTTAATAGTGAGATTACACCCTCCTTTAAAGATCCAATAGTCAAACGAATTCTCTACTCTATTTTTTTTTTTTTTGGAATAGAAAAAATATATTTTTGTCTTTTCATCTAAGACATTCAAGATAAAAATATATCTCCATACTAAAAAAGAGTAAATAAATTAATAAGAATAAATAGTCCTATTAGAGTGATATACACAAATTTACTATCTATTTAACTTTTTGTCAAAGATGTTCTTTATTTCAAAAAAGATACTCTCTATTTTAAAGAGTACTATCGAACATACTCTGCACGAGAAAAAAAAAACCGAATCATTATACTCAAAATAGCTGGTTAGAATATGAGTATTATAACTTCCACAAATTTGAATTCTCAAGAAGTTGCATACAGAGGTCCATAACTTCCACAAATTTCCAGAAAAATCTTCTTCGCATCACAATGCTATACAGAGGTCCAAAACTTGCAGCCTGTAATCAAAAGATGGCAACCCAGTCATCCATAGTGTAGGATTTGAACTAAATATGCGTAGCCTTTTCCCGTATGCACAAAGGTTATTTTCGCAACTCAAAAACACGATGCTCAAGTCATAACAGAGCAATCGTACTCTTACACTAAGATCTGCCCTCAAGGACAACAAAAAGGACAATACAATTGAGTAGTGTAATACACAAAATCATTGGAAGGGGGAACGAACTACCTCAAAAAGAAAAATACGGGGGAACGAAATGTATATTTGTATATTGGTCTAAAACAAGCTCCTCGTGCTTGGTTTGAGAAGTTTAGCACCACATGACCAGCATCCCTTCGCCCAGTTGTGAACCAGTATGAGCATCAAATACAGCAGGTCAGGGTCCTTATGACACAGTATTCACCTCTTGCTTGGTAACTGTGAAGTGATGCATGCTAGAAGAGCCACATAGTAAGAAGTTCGTTATGTAGACAACAAATTGATTGCTACTCTGAAATCAACTCCGAGATTTAAACCTGCGACACCATTTTACTAGAAGCTCTTCGACATCAGCATCCATTCGAGTCCCGATACCTCCCCAGACTAACATGTGGGCAAGGTCTCCAACTGAGGAACCAGTTACCTCATGCACAACCTTGAACCCAATTCTTGTGTAAAACCTGACAAGCTGAGAAACAAAAGAACTGAAGGTCAAGATCAACGAGAAAGTGAGCCTTTCAACCACAGTCAATCTTATTTGATTCTTGAACAATATGATCAACCTTATTAGCATTGATTTTTAGAACCATTGCAAGAGCCTCCTAGTTGCTGTTACAACCATTTTAGTGACATTATGAGACACATCGATCAGAGACTGGCAAAGCAACAACATTGATTGGACAAAAGTTTTTTCAGGCTTCAGCTTTGATTTCAAAATGGACCCTTATGTTAGTGTAATACTCAAAAAAAACTTCAAAACACGTCTTTACCATAACAGGACAAGTTACAACAATTATCAGTTGATGTGGAAATGACGTCCGACAAAATTCAGCTGGACTGGTATAAATAACAGTGACAAGCGCAACACCCCTAGGCGCGACGCCCCTAGTACGACGCTCCTTGGCGCAACGTCTTCAAGCACAATACCGTATTAGGGCAAGATACATCTCCATCGCATTGGAAGTGACAAAATGGATCTTTCACCAAGGCTAGACAGAAATGAAATCGCAGAAGTGTGGGGGCAACCTTAGCGAGACTCGCCTCCCCTGCTGCAGGAATGGTATCCTCAACTTATTGAATGTCTTTTTTCGACTGGCCCACTGAACTAAAAGATGTCCTCGCCTAGGGACATGGGAGTAAGGTCATCCTCAAGGGAGAATTGAGCAATAGGGGCGGATGAGCACGATTGTCGACCTTGACCAGAGATAGGGTCTCGAAGGTTTAGTCTGCTCAAGCAGGCCTCTCAGTGTATGGCTCACTACCCACTTGGATGTGCTTGACTAGGATCCAGAGAGACTCCTAAGATAACTGAGGTTATTGGTCCGAATCAGTATATGGGATGATGGAACATGTGGATTGGTGGCTGAAGAACGGAAACTATGTGAGTTTCCTCTATTAGGCACCTCGACAAAGATCTCGAGGAAGGGTCTAGAGAGGGAAAGAACCCCGGATAGGAGCACGCTGGAGGCATCACGGACATGGCTCTCTCGAGGTCGTTGTCCTATGGTGACCAGTTGCGGTCATAGACCTTGGGAGCCCGCTCTCGCTTTGGTTGTTGCACCTTCCTCAGGGCCACGTCTAGGTTGCGTTAGGGAAATATTACATCTGCCAAGTTAATGTTGCGACGCATGACTCGTGTTAACGACCACTGATATCGTTGCGGTCGAGGCAGTTGTGGGTACGCACAAGTGATAAGGAGCTCGCGGCGGGCAACCCCTTGGGCAGCCGAACCTGCCCGGGCACTGTGCTATAAATGCTCATATTACTTGTCCGTGGGGATGATTTTTTGGCTAGTGAGAGCATTTTTCACCTACCATCTGCCCAACTAGTTCGTCCCTTCGTTAACAGGCTGTTCGAGTTCCTTCCATCCCATCCACTTATCCTATTCACCCGCTTTGATTACCCTTGGCATAGACACGTATGTCAATCTCTTTTAACTCCCCACCTATAGTTAGAAACTGATTCTGGTTTGAAAAATTGAAGTTTGAGGCTTCTATCAAAGCATAACAACAATCTGGATAAGCTATCTCAAACTTGTCTTATTTGATTTCCCCAAAGTTCTGCTGGTTAATTTAGTGTCTCACTACCGAGACGAAACTATTATAAATAGGATAAATATTATAAATGGCTCTTAAACAAGGACTCTGATTTTAAAATATATCATAATTTTCAATTGTCTCAATTTAATTCTTGAACTTTTCGGGTCGCCTTGAACCCAATTATCGCATTAAAGCCTTACAAGGAGAAACCCACCCTTTCAAGTTGTATTGTCTTTACTTAATTTGGCTTTGGTTTTAAGAACCACTGCAGCAACCTCCTAGACTCCTAGTTTCTTTGTACTTTGCAGCCATTTAGAGACTGTAATATTTTTTTGCTTTGATTTCAAAATGGACCCTAATGTCAGAAACTGATTCTGGTTTCAGAAATTGAAATTTGAGACAGCTGAGATAGCACAACAACACACTGGGTAAGAAGTCTCAAAATTGTCTCACTGTATGCTCCCAAAGTCTTGTTGACCAATACCAGTATCAAGGTACTATAATTGTTCTTTTGGGTAATGGAAAATCAATCCCTATTATTAATATGTATCCGTTTATATGTTTATCTCACATCAGTTAGATTAGGAAATCTCACTACTCTCTTATAATATAAATCAACCTCCTCATGTAAATGGTAAATTACACCAAAACAATATATAATAGATATTCGTATTCTGTTATCTTCTTTCACATGCTACAATATACATTTGTTGTTCATTTTTTATCCTCTTCTTTCACAATATCTTCACAGAGGCTTATTCACCTAATTGTTATCGTGATTTAGTCAAACTCCAGTTGGCATATTTGATCCCACCTTGAGTTTGAGGAGAAGAAGTTAATGTTTATATGTTTGTCCCACATCAATTAGACTAGAAAATCCCACTATTCTCTTGTATTATAAATCACCCTCCTCATGTATACGATAAAGTACACCATAGTAATATATAATTAATATTCGTTTTCTATTCTCTTCTTTCACATCTATCACTATTTATTGGCCATGTGATTGTAACAAATCTGGGGTGCAACTAATTACCCACAAAGCGTGTCTGGGGCACATGATTGTAACAAATCTTGGATGTAACTAATCACCCACAAAGTCACGTGCATCAGTTGATCTTGGGTTTCATATTGGAAATCAATTATTTTATATACAAAATTACGTCTTGCCTTTACTAAGATAAGAAGCAACACTATTATTGATTAGGGCTAATAATCGAGTCTGACTTAAAAATTATTCAAGTTTAGCTCGTTTAAAAAATGAGTCGAGCTTAAGTAACTCGACTATTTGACGTATAAACGAGCCAAGCACAAGTCAAACTTTTTTAGACTTTTTTTTTAAACGAGTCTAAAATAATTATATACGAACCGAACCCGAATCAAATCTTATTAAAACATAGCCCTAGACTCAACTTTTAAGAGGGTAAATAGGATGACAGAAGGATTAAAATAAAAAAAAAAAAGATAGCAGAGAGGACAAGAAGAACCTTGGAATGGTAAAGATTAGCGTCATTGATGGCGAGTAACTCAGCTGTCCTACAACCACAATCATATCCATGTCGTATAGCCACGGCTCCAATGAAAACACCAATGCCAAAGATCGATTTCTCCATCCCCAATGTCTCTCTCCTCAATCTGATAGAGTCCAAGTGAAGAATCTTCCCCCCTAACCAAACCCTTATCAGTCCCTCAGCCCTGCCAAGCTCTCTCTGGGTTTCCAAGCTTTTGGCTATGATTCTGAAAAAGGGTCCTAGTGTTTGGAGCTGAAGGTGAAGGTTTTGAGCTTTTGATGAGTCCATGATTTCAGACATGGTGGGTGTGGTGGATTCAATGTCAGTACCACTCTGCTCATGTGGGTTGGTGGTGGTGGTGGTTCTGTTGAGGGAATTTGGATGGGCTTTAGGTGTGGCTGGGTTGGGAGAGGAAGAAGATAGTGAAATTTGGGGAGGTGAGAAATGGTTGCAAGAAGATGAAATGATCTGGGTTCTAGTTGATGTCCTTAAATTTGGGAAATAAATTTTGGACCTTGGAACAGTATGTGTTAGTTCCATTTCTGAAATCTACGTGATGGTGCTGGCGCTGAATGAAGAGAATTGAAAACACTAATCTTCTTCCATTGAGTTGCTGGATGAGCCAGCCAATTTGGGGCTTGAAATTGTGGGTATTTGTTGTGGTTTTTTTTTTTTTTTTGGGGGGGGGGGGGGGGGGGGGAAGAGATAATTTGCCAAAGATGTATTATGTAGTTGAGTGACACGTGGCAGATACAGGTTAGGCATGCATAATAATCTTATTTAGACCTAAAAATTTATTTTAATCCATAGATGAACAAGTGATACAATATCATGGATAAAATAAATTTTAGTATTGAAAGTATGCATGTAGTGTGTATATTTGGTCTTCAGTCTTTCAATTGTATTTATTTGATTTTTAAGATTTTTAATTTGTATTTATATAGTTCAATCCTAAACGTTTGTAAAAAAAAAAAATTGACGCCTCTGCTCACCTGCCCAATCATGTGGGATCAAATAGACACAAATTAAAACTTTTAGAGATCAAATAAATACAAATTAAAAATTTTAAGGAACAAATAGATACAAATTAAAAACATTAAAGATCAAATAAACACAAAATTCAAAATCGTGTGATTAACGCGTGATCAAAACAATCACGAATTTTTAACGGATGTTTGAGATTAAATTACGTAGATACAAATTAGAAATTTTAGAAACTAAATAGACACAATTAGAAGATTGAGAACCAAATTAACACTAAACACATATTTTATTTGGTCTCTAAGGTTTTTAATTTGTATTTATAATCTACTAATTAAAATTTACCATAATGTTATTAAATCATTTAATGTCCACATCACCAATACAATTTTCAAGTAAAATTTTAAATTTCTATATCGTTGGTCTTTCTGTAGGTACCGAGAGGGAAGATTAGATAGTTTGATTCTAATGGAAGACAATGGCGTGGCAATGCAATTACCCAATTCCTTGATGGAAGCCACCAAGAAGCTTAAAAGTACCAACAACATAGCATACTTAAAGGGCCAAATGACTTGCCTGCTATAAGTTTAAAACACCCTTAAGACAATTACACGTTTTGAAGTACGCATAAATTGATTCAAATATTTTAAATTATAAAAAAAATAAAATAAAATAAAATTATACACTCTCAAATTTGCTTAAAGTTACATATTAACAAGGATGATTTTATTATCACCGTATAAATTGAGATACAACAATGTTGGTACGACAATCATTTCATGAATAAGTTGATTTCTCGCTACTATATACAATGGGAGCAAATGTACAACACTAATTCTTCTGACTTGTCTTGACAAAAAACATATCAATAGGCAGATGTTTACCACCCGTAGGAGATGACTTGTGCTTCTTTTTACAGGGGCTATGGCTCACAATGTGATCTTTCCGGATAAACCTGACATAATTTGATTATATCAGATTCCAAAACTTCTCATTCATATGATGTAGCGATCATTGCTGAATTTGAGAATCACCTTTATGTATATATATATATATATATATATACTTCAAGATTATTAAGTACACATGACAAGTGGAAAAAAATGAAAAAGCATTGCGACTTAAATGGTATTGCAATCTCTCATAAAAGCATTAGAGAGCAATTGAAAATGGTTCAGTTCTTCAACCCCTAAATTTTTTAGCCAAGTAACCTGAATCACGTCTACACTCGAGAGAGAGAGAGAGAGAGAGAGAGTGTATGTGTTGGGGGGCTGGAGAACTTGACACTTCCACTTTAACGCTCCCAAAAGGCTTACAAACTTCAAGCTGATTCATCGAAAATGAAAAATTACCTCTGAAATAAATCAAATGCTCATTGACTAGATTAAAACGTGAGTTTGCCTAATCCAGGATGCGAATTGCCATAATATTACACTCAGGATTTTGAATTGTGAAACAGAGATGGATTTGTCCCCCTACCTGGAGAATGGTGTACCCTTGGGGTAAGACTTAAAGAGTAAGACAAGGAACCCAACCCTAAATCAGAAAGACATAACAATTCAGTAGAGGAAAATGATAAACCCAGCACCATTTCCCTGGTCTTTCAATCAGTGTGAACCTCCTCACTAATCCTACCCGCAGTGAGAATGCAAATTTTCCCTGTAGTTCTGAAAAATTATTATAAGATGTATTCTCCAGATGCGCATCACTTTATTTGCCTTATGTTTCAGATGTCGTAAATGCAAGTCATTTGACTATGACATTTACAATTTCCTGGAATTTGTTTGTTGAAAGAAAACGGCAAGGAATTTGATCCTGATGAAACTTATATAGCCAATCAAAACACTATTTCATCATGCAAATGGCAGGAATAAATGTGTTACCTCTGCTTCAGCATGAGATCAACTGATTCCTCCTGCTGCAGCCTTTCAGCAAGATGAAAATCAGAATGTTCTTGTCTTTCCTCAAGAAAACTGAGAGGCAGTTCAACCCCACAAAGCGAACACTTGTAATCATTCACCCAAAAGAAGGGCTCTTTCCGATTTGCTGAAGACCCTGCTTCATTGCATGACATGTTTGCACTCTCCTTCAGTCTATCTAGGCTGCTTCCCTCAAATTGTTCAGATAAAGAAAAAGAATCCGTCTCCACCAAATGTGAAGCTCCAGTATCACAAGGCTTCAGTTTATTCCCCATCATGTTGGCGTCCTCAACCTGAGTGAGGAGAAATATGTATGAATAGGTGTAATCTTTAGCATCAAAACTGGAAGAAACTATGCTGCATATGAATAAGGCACGTGAAAGTGATGAACTACAAATCAATATTTCAGCTTCATACGCACCTCGTCATTAGATTCATTGCACAGAGGTCTGTGACATGGCTCAATTCCTGCAGTATCATAGCTTAACATGCAGTCACCGTCATTAAGACCTGATGTTTGATTGCAGTAAACCGGAACAGCATAATCAGAAGATGTCATCTGGTTCTCATTAGGAAGATCAGTCTCTGTATCTATCAAGAAAAGGCTGTCACTGGCATCTGAACCCAAGGGCAGGTTGTCACCCATGTTTTTTCCACAAGCATCTCCTGATATAAGATAGTTGGAGATAGTTTTTTGCGTAGGATCAGACTGAGCACCATTCTTGTCTTCATTAAACTGAGACATTCGCAGTCCTGACAGAAGAAAACAGAGAAAATGCTTAACCCTGCATGCTTATGTTAGGGCAGTGTGTATTGACCCAATCTTTAAACAAACAATTAACAATTTACAAAAAATTACACGAAATCCCTCTGACCTATGGGTGTTATTCACTTAATTCCCCTGAAATTAAATAATAAAAAAGTCAACCCCTCGGTTTAAGTGACTGACATTCAACCCCCTAAAAATAGGTTTCCATCAAAAAATAATGGAAAGGTATCAAATGACTGTCCCATAAAGATATAACGTGGCGCCATACCTATCAGTCTCAAAGATACAGGAACTTCAGCCTTCAGCAGCTTTGAAGCATGCTTCAAGATATCTTCACTTGAACAAATATATTTTTGCAAAGTGACAGCCCGAGTTCGAATCTGGAGATTGCAGATTTGTCAGTAAACATTAGCACACAGTCCAGCAACTGTCAAAGATATTACTTTAAAAAACGAAAAAAATAAAAGGATAAAAGAAAAAACAAGATGTCCATGATCCAGAAATCATCAAGAAGCATCTCTCGGATTGAGTACACATAGAAAACAGCAGCCTGAGGTTCTCCAAAAAGTATTGAAAGTACCTCAAAAGATGCAGTTTTCAGTTTTAATGTCAATGTTCGCCCATAAAGACCTTCTTTTTTCATGTCAGCAGAAAGCATCTCTGCAAGATCCACTGCAAACAAAAACTTGAAATGGTTCACATTTGGAAGGGATAGTCAAATAACTTGACTATTGAAAGCAACATATTAGCCTAATTTCCAGGCTTAGGGGGCCACCATCATCTAAAGTCCAAGAGCATGTCTGGACATTGGACCTTCTTCAAACAGGCCTTTTAACTTTAACAAGTAGTGTGACACCCTAAAATCCGGGTGTCTGTAAGTACCCGATTGATCATCCATTTTGCATTGCATGTTAAATGTATTAAATGTTACATGCTATGTGTTATGAGATTATATGCATGATTAAATGTGTATAGGAATGAGACACTACGGTTAGAAAACATAACCTTAGAGTCGGGAAACGAAAGGAAAGGATGTGTAAGCCTAATGTTTAGACATCTGCCGATAAGTATATATTCTACTGTTTAATTTTTGATCCATAACTTTGGGATACTAAGTTATTGGTCTATTGCTATCTTGTGTGTGTGTAGATGACAACTAGAGGAAGGGGACGTTGGGGGTGGACGGAACAACCAACCACCACCACCGGCTTTTGATCAACAAGCCTTTATGGAGGCTATGAGTACGATGACTACTATCTTCTTGCAAGCTAGTGCGAATGTGGTCCAAGGAGGCTAAAACAATCTTCAGAAGTTTAGGTCCCATAACCCACCGACTTTTGTAGGAGGAGGGGATTCGATGGTAGCTGACAACTGGTTCCAACAGGTGGACATTGTAAATGGTACCAAAGGCAATTACACGTTGAATTGCATTATGCATGAATTGCATTACATTCATGGTCATTCACATGGGTGAGAGTGTGTGCAAGGTATGAAATCAATCACCACATAGGTGGTTGATTGTGGGCTTAGAAAAGTCGCACCAAGGTCCGGCTGAGTCACACGGAAATTAAATGGATAAACGTGTCGGGGATAACAAAAAGGCTAGATTCTCCCTCGGGTGCAAGATCCGCTTACTTGGTTTATACACTTTCCGGCGGTGAAATTCCAGAAAAGTGTAACGGCCAAAACGAAGCCGCAGGTGGAATGTCCTGAGAATCCGTTGATGGTTAGTGTCCCATTAGTGTAATACCATAAATCATCTCCCCACAAAGACACAAAAAAATAAATTACTTAGTCATTGAGTTTACATAACACTAATGACGGGGCTTAAAATGTCCGAATACATACGCATGACATTGCATGTGTTGTAGGATCTCAAGATGGGGCTCGGTGTTGGTATTACTTGCGTGAGTCTCATCTCATTGCATGACATGATTTATGATATTTATTCATAATAGACATATTTGAATGACTGCATGAAATGATTGTTGCATGTGACATTTCATATGCATTTAGATTGAGAGGTATTTTCTATAGGAGTTACCCTATTGAGTGTTGGCTCACCCTTTATAGGAACATTTTTCAAGTATTGCACAGGCGTCCATTGAAGGCGAGGCCATGGGCCAGCTTTGACGACAGAGCTGGTTTGTGGCTCTTCTTTTGACATCGTAGTCCCTTGTTTATATTTACTTTTGGCCTTAAATAATTTTTGTAACAAAAACTTGTTTATGTTTAAAAGACATGTATAAGGGACTCTTTTGAGACATTTATTTTTTTATGAATGAATGTACGTAATGATGATGATTATAGTAGTATCTGATACTATACTAAAGAGTAGGGATGAATGGGTCTGGTGTGGTCAATGTTATACGATTGCACAGGTTGCGTTTTGGGTAGAGCTCCCCGTACAAATGAGACTCTGCCCAAATTTTGTTAAGTTATGGATCTCGGTAAATGAGGCATAACGGCGTGGTATCGAATTACACGGTATCCGTGGGTATTCCGCAGGTTGATGGGTGATCGAATTTTGGAGTGTCACAAGTAGTCTATGGGATAGAACGGAGAGACTGCGTTTGGGGAGCTCTTTGCTAACCGAGGGCATCACTTCCGATTTTGTTGTATCACTTCCCTGATCTGGCTCAAAACTAGCTAGGCATCTTCCTCAATTTTAACATGCATCTCATTCCACTTAAAAGGAGTGCATTATCCATAAATGAGATGAGAACAATTACCCAATTTCTGATGGAAAAATGCCTCATCCGCAGTAGCTGAAAATGTTCTCTCATTGCTAATACTTTTCCGCAACTTAGCTTGAGGGGTGTTTGTCCCCCCAAGTCCCAAACCCACAGAAAGGAAAAAACCTACAATAAAAGAGACAAGATGATCAAGATAATAAGTCTAAAAATTATACCATGAATGCGAAAGAGGTTACTTTGTACCCAAACCACTCCTCCCAACACCCTAAATTGACAGGACTAACACTATGTAATAGCTTTAATTTACATCATCACCTTTTAGACCAATACCAAAGTTTCTTGGCAGTCATCATTAGCACAAAGGACCTCAAAAATTACAAATTGCATAGCAATCATTGAAAAACAGAAAAAAAAATAAGTAGCAAATGTGAAATCCAAACCGGGGAGGGGGGGGGTTCAATTGTACAGAAAGCATAGGACAAAAAAGTAATTTATGTAAGTTCTAATCTTTCTGCGATGTTATAACATTCCTACATGCACATTGCAAGCGATGATCAGAGAAAGAGACAGAGGTATGCAATAATTTTGGGCAAACCTGCAGAGGAAGGAGAAAACAGTGCAAAGAGGACACTACTCTTTAGCAGCATCTCCTCACAAGTCGAGATTCCAAAAACATCCTTCAAAACATGTTCAGTAACCTTACCAATGCCCCCTATCTGTAAATGGAGTGTTTCAAAAACTTAAGAAAAACAGTTGTCTCAAAACTAATACTTCAAATCTGCTACATTGAATCACCGGATGCTAGAAAGTACCTTCCGTATAGGAAGAGATGATACAAATGTCATCACAGCCATCCGATCATTTGGTAAAACAAACTGGCCATTTGGCTTGTTAATATCAGAGCATATCTGATAAAAGGAAAGACATGGAAGACATATATCAAAAAGCACAAAAAGAATAAAGGGAGAAGAAAGTAAAAATATCTATTTCTACTCATATTTGTAAGGAGAAATGGACAGCTTATTAATGTACTTTATCCAAAGACAGATCTTCTGCTAATTATAGGCATCCACATCTTCTCTAAGATTTCACTTTTACATTTAATTTGATGCTGTCCGTATCATAGGCAAATCCAGGGAAGCACCTCATTGTTGCTGTCAAAGTGTTGCTGAAAACAATACCTTGCCATGTCACCTGTTTCTTCGCCTAATGGGTTACTTCTGCATTTTTCCGCAATATTCCACTTATATCTGGTCTTTACACCCTTGCCACTCAACCACTGTAACAAATATGGTTTCCCAATTGTCAAGCATATTGCCCAATACTTCATTTGGGCAATCATATTGTTTCACTCTGTTTGATTTACATTACCAACTTGCCCATCCCCACTAATTTATCACTATCATCAACAGATGGGAAATCCTCCCAAAGTTTTGTCTAGAAAGATTTTGGTATAGATGTTCCCAACAGTTGTCACTCCAAGACATGCACAGAATACTATAAAAACTAAATAGGATTTGACAACCAGATAATGATTTTTTCAGGAAAAAAAAAATTCCAACATGATGGCATGAAATGGATATCCATTCCATAGGCCATAAGTGACTAAGTGTGTTAAGTGGAATCCATGTAGGTTGCATGGGTGTTGTCCATGAAGTACATGATGCATAAACTATCTGACATCACAGATCCAATTATTCCATTCAGCATAAGCCTACAACACCTTAGCAAGTAAGCGGTTAGGTGCCACTCCGGCACTACAAGTGAGACTGGTCTCTTCATAAACACTGGTTCTGAGTTCTTCAGCGACCTTCACAAAAGCAAAACACAAAAGAGAAGAAGTAATTTAAAATGGCATCATAATAAAATTTAAGACCATAAAGATGATATTAAAATGTCACCCAAGGAACATTGCCCCCCTCCCACAAAAAAAAAAAAAGGAAAGAAAGAAAGAACAAAACAGAAAAAAAAAAAAAAATGCTGATCTCCAGGGCAATTTGTGTATTGCATTTTCTAACTTACTTCTCCACCTGTTATGGCCCTTTCTTTGCAGATTTTTGTTATATCAAGGTATGCCTCATCCAAACTAGTTGCCATGAAGCCGGAATCATAGTTCTGAAAAACTAATTTAAAAAAGCACATCCAAATGAAATTCATCAGCACAATTCAACAACCAGTGCATCCAATGGTGGCCACAAGCAAGAAACCTAACCTTTTCTAGTTAAATCACTGTAGTGAATATACTTCTTAAAGTCTACAGGGACCAAAATCAACCCTGGACATAACCTACGTGCAATGAAACCAGGCATTGCAGCACGAACCCCGAATCTCCGTGCCTGTAAAGCAGGATAGTGGATCAAAAGTTTAAAGAAGTAAATCTTTTAAAAAAATTGCAAATTCAATCTTGTATCAACATGCCCTCAAAAAAATAGTTACCCTAGGATTCACAGTCCCCTTGAGAACTTAAAGGAAGCAATTCAAACCTCATAATTAGCAGTGGAGATCATAGACATGCCGCCAACAGCCATTGGCTTGCCTTTTAAAGAAGGGTTGCTCAATGTTTCAACAGCTGCATAGAAAGCATCCATATCTACATGTAGCCAAATCCTTGACAGATCACGTGTAGCTTCTAGCTCTAAAATCCTTTTATCAGCAATCTGAATATCACATGAAAACAATAAAATTAACAATTGCATAACTTCACGGAAGCTAGTTTACATACCCCAAAAAAAAAAAAAGGGAAGCAGTGTAAATAGTTAAAATAAAAAGCATGCATAATATAAAAAAGTACCATTTGGTTGGCTATCTCCCACATAATCTTTACAGGAACTGAATTATATCTTTATCGATACAATTGGATTGGGTGCACCACCATTGCTGAGTTTGGGCAGGGTTAGAAGTACACAAGAGAGGCTATTTCCAGCTCCCAATGGAACAACCTTACCATTGCACCCAGGCCCGTACAATTGGATTAATTTTAATAAATCTAACTATGAAAAATTATATCTTAATCAATGATGTGATACAGTACAATGCGATTACGGCACTGATTCAAACCCAATTATATACATCTTTTTTAAGTCAAATCCTTACATACCTTCTGATAATGAGATATGTCCGCAGCAGTGAGTTTAGCGTATCGAGCACGCATGTTTTCGATTTTCTGCTTCATATCGGCCTCCTTCTTTTCCTCATTCTGAAAATACTTTGATCCTTTGCTCATCTCATAAACAATTCTTTGAACTTTTTCCTTATCAACACCATCCATTCCTACAGTATAAATTTCCATCCCAACATCACAGTCATTATTTTCATTAATATATAAAATTACTTGTGAATTGGCATAAATCAATTAGATGAGAGAGAGAGAGAGAGAGAGAGAGAGAGTAAAGTGAGTGTAATTGAGCAATTGCGATATAGTCAACCTAGAGACAGAGAGTCCGTGGAAACGATGTCGTACCTGCTTTGGCGTAGTGTATACAGTGTGATAGGACTGCCATGGCCGAAAGGAATCGTCCTCTGAGGTCTCACTCTTCTTCATCTCTCTCTCTCTCAGCCAGCCTTCGCCAATTGATTAATTTTTTCACTCTCTTTTCATCTTCTCGAGCAACCAAAGCAAAAGCAAGAGAGATGCAGCAAGAAAAAAAAAAAAAAAAGAAGAAGGAAAGAAAACGTTCACTTTTTGGGCCAAAATTTCTACCTTTAACTTCGGCCCAATTAGTCCCACGGTCCAGCCCATAACTAAGCCTTGATATTCATTTAGTAGTATACTATCTATCACTAATTCATATAAAGCCCCACAATTTATGGGAGTTCTCCAATTTTATGGTGAATGATTTACTCTTGAGTGAAATGGAAAAAAAAAAGTATTACAGAAATTGCACTCTAGTTTGAGAGTATAATTAGAACTGGTTTGTTTGAAAAAGTGAGCGATCTCGTAAAAAATGCGTACAATAATTACTTGACATAAATCAGTTTAAATTCTATACAAACTCGATTACGCTCGATGTATACACTATAGGAATACGATACGATATAAACGTAATTATATAAAATTACAAATGAATCAATTAATGGATCACAAATTTTTATATATAACACACCTTGAAATTAACATCTAACGGGTTTATGCAAATAGGTTGAAAATATCCCAAATAGTAGTTTTTTTTTCAGTCTAAGATAATAAGAAAAGAAATCGATACAAAAAATAGAAATCTGAAATTATTAAATATCAAAACTATTTTAGCACAAAGCAACAAAACTATTTTAGCATGTTTTTGAGACAGACAAACTACAACACAACTCTTTAAAAGGAGAAGTCTCTTACCCGTCATAAATACATGCACACACACCCTAAGGCTATTTTATTACGTTGGTAAAATGTTATCTCTAATTGAATTCCTTTTAGTACATTTTTTCGTCAATTTCTCTCAATGGAAATTCTATGTATTCCAAATTTGTAATTCAAATTTGTATCTTACATGAAGGGGGATCATTGGATCAGTGGGTCCCGTCAACTTTTTAAAATGGGACTCACTAATCCAATGGTCCTTATTCATTTGAGATATAAATTTGAGTTACAGATTTGGGTTACATAGCATTACTCTTCTCTCAATGACTAATCACTTATTATAAATTAAAGTGAGATCCACTATATATAAATGAACTGCCTACAATATACATTGAATTAAAAAGTGTATTAAAAATAATTTGAATTCATAATCTCCGAAATAAATGTTGTGTTTTTAAATGCTTCCTCAGAAAGGTAAATAAGGTGGACAGAAGCAATGAAGTTTCCTTCCAAGTTCTTGAATTCTATAGGGAGAGTCTCTTAATGGTCATAAGATTTTTCTTCTTATACCCATTACTACATTAAAGAGTTCATAAATGCATTGCATTAGAGCTTGCAATTTAAGCCATTACAAAAACATGAGAACAAGCACATTTTCTAGAGTAGATAGCCATGAATCTATAATGTAAGCTTAAGCTCTTCTCCCCCTCCCAAAAAAGCAAGGTTCATCCGCAAGGAAAACTCATGTTTCACCTTTTATGAGAGTAAATCCTTTTAAAGCAATTGTTGTTCATATGTGGATCCGATATCATGGAGATTGTGCCAAATAGGCAGCCACAGGAATTAGCTTGTTGACTCTCCGAACAAGGTCAATAATAGTTTTAGTTTAACAAGAAGTTCGTTTTAGATCTCATTTCTAAAAAAAATTCAAAAATTTACTATGTTTGAGTTTATAACCCTTGCTATAAATGGATGGAAGCTCATTAGATTACACATTTTCATCTTAGTAAAAGAAGATTATGTGGAAAAATTTATCAAGAGCGTGAAATATAGATTGCCGTAGGTGAAAAATTTGTCTGACGTTTCAGTTCTTTTTTTTTTTTTTGAAAAAACAAGCATCTACCATAATTTAGATAGGATTTATCAACGGTTTTTTAACGACTAATAAAGGTGAGTAATTGATTCACAAAATATATAGAATCAGAGAGACCAAACGTATTTAATAAATAGTCAAATACTCTTTTGACGATCAACACAATTATACATATGTCAAATTGGCTTGCCCCTTGGATCTAGATCTAACCTAATAGTAATTCAATCAATTCTCCACAGGTTCAAATGGGACTCGTTTTATTTAAATAAATTCTTCACCGATATATAATGAATGATCTAGCAATAAACTTGAGGAATTGAATAAAATTAGTGTCCAAAGACATCCCATTTCTTAAAATTGGCTACAATCTCATGTCATGAATTGGTAGTTATTATTTCTTACCTTGTACTAGACATCTCTCATACATCATGTGAGTCTTCCCCAACGCTTATGTATACATCTTCATAGAGTCGTGGACTTGCATAGCCATCTCTCCCATCCTTCCATGCCAACAGTCTCTCCTGGTACAATACAATCTAAGATTCTCTCTCTCTCTCTCTCTCTCTCTCTCTCTCTCTCTTCACATTCATGCATGCATATAGATGCTGATTTAGATGATTTTTTTTGGTGTTTTGAAGCACTGGACAGATAAACATGGAGGGTGGACAGAGAGACAATGTGTTTCTACTGCTGTTGTTTTCTCTTCTTTCCTCAGGTTTGTCTTCTCTATACTTTTCTGTTCTGGATCAGGTAGAGAGTTTTTGGCCACAGTTTACAGATAGAGATCTCCTCTCTTTTTCTCTCTCTTCTGGGCTTTTTTTTTTTTTGGTTTCTTTCGGAGGATAAAAACAAATTTGCTGAACTAAGATTAAATTTCTAGCTAAAAGGGTCATCTTAAACTTTTGGCTTGGTTGCGATAGTGGCCACAAAAGCATTGGCAGATCCCAATGCACATCGTTTGAGAATCATTGTATGTATATCGAGTTTATGTTATAGCAACAAATTCAAAGAACGTGTACCTAAAACGAATCTCGATTATCAAAAAAATGATCATATCTTGGATTCGTGGTATGAACGAGATATCCTTCAAGACCTCCTAATGCAGTATACATGGCACAAAGAAAAACTTGTAATTAGTCAATTTAGAATTTTTCTTCGACTTCTTGTAATAGTAGAAAATTTATTATGAATTTAAGTGAAACGTGTTTTATAAAAAAAACTCAGGAACAGCAATCTAGTACTATTACAAAAAATTGAGAGAAAGTTTAATAAAGAAGATCTGGATCTATGTTTTGCAGGATTTTCAGTTCACGGGCTATCCTACGATTTCAATTTCAATGCTGAGGCAAGCTTTATTCAGAACCATTATTTTCTAGCAAATTCTACATGAACTGAACTCTTCAAACTAATATAAATCATGTTCATCCACTTTTTCAGTGCTTGAAAAACCCTCCTAAACCACAGTATGATGGAGGAATAGTCGTAAACCCGGAATTAAATTCTGGCAGGGAGGGGTGGACTCCATTTGGAAGTACAAAAATTGAGACCATATCAAAGAAAGGCAACAAGTACATTGCTGCATTTCATAGGCAACAACCATTTGATAGTTTCTCACAGCAGTTTTATTTACAGAAGGAAATGCTCTACACCTTTTCTGGTATCCATTTTCATTAATCAAAAACAGTGTTAATTACCATGTAAAAGTATGAGCTAAGTTTGGCTTCTTTTTTTTGGGTGACTTTTTTTTCGCGTCGTATTTGTTGCAGCATGGTTACAAGTGAGCCGTGGACAGGCTGAAATTGCTGCAATGTTCAAAGCACCTCCATATTTCATAAGTGCCGGTTCTGTTACTGCTCAATCTGGTTGCTGGTCCATGCTTAAGGGTGGCCTCTATGTAAATTCTTCAGGCCCGGCTGAGCTGTATTTTGAGGTATATAATTTCACTTTCATGGTTTGATTTTGATAGTGTGATTTTCCCAAATTTGATTTTAAAGGGCGTGACTCGTCGTTGCGGGGTCTGAAGAGAATTAGATGTACGCAGACTTACATTGCAAGTAGACAGATTATTTCTGCGATTCAAACTCACGACCAAATTTGATTTTATTCTAAAAAAAGCCAGTTCAGAAGATTCAAGATTTTAACTGTTTGTTTCTCTTTCAGAGCCACAATACAACAGTTGGCATACTAGCAGACAGCATTTCATTACAGCCATTCACCCAAGAAGAGTGGAAATCTCATCAAGATCTAAGCATTGAGAAGGTAACTTTTTTTGGACACCTTCCTTTCTTAAAAAGGAACAAACAGAAATAGAATTATACTAATTCCCGAAATTCCTTTCTAGATATTCCTCAATGTTCCGCTTATTCATTGAATTGTGAGAAGCAGAGAATTAAGCATTTGCTTCTAAAGAAAACTGAATAATTTCTCGAGAATCCTACAAGATCCATTCATTCTTTCTGTATCATTATCGTTGTGATTATTGAGTATTGAGTTGCAGGCCCGAAAGAGCAAGGTGAAAATCCAGGCTATTGATGGTCAAGGCAAGCCTTTAGCAAATGTAACTGTTAACATCACACAGAAGAAGCCAGATTTTCCATTTGGTTGTGCAATGAACGAAAGAATCCTAACCAACACAGACTTTCAAAATTGGTTCACCCCAAGGTTCAAGTTAACAACATTTGAGAATGAAATGAAGTGGTACTTCACTGAGAATTCCCCTGGCAGAGAAAACTACACCATCCCCGATGCCATGCTGCAATTTGCCAAAGAACATAACATCTCAGTCCGTGGCCATACAGTGTTTTGGGATGATCCTCGATACAATAACGATTGGGTTAAATCGCTACCACCAAACGAACTATCGTTGGTTGCTGACAGAAGGATGAACTCTATCATGAATCGATACTCTGGTCATGTTGTTCATTGGGATGTTGTTAATGAAAATCTTCATTTTTCGTTCTTGGAAAGCAAGCTTGGAGAAAATGCATCTGCTGTTTATTACCTCAAGGCTCAACAGCTTGATGGAAAGGCGACGTTGTTCTTGAATGAGTACAATACCATTGAAGAAATGGGCGATGAAGCATCAACGCCAACTAAGTATCTGGAGAAGATTAGAGAGATTCAATCAAAGGGGTATCAGGGTAGTTTGGGAATCGGGCTCGAGGGTCATTTTAGGACTCCAAATCTTCCATACATTAGAGCTGCAATTGATCAGCTTGCAATTGCAGGATCTCCCATTTGGCTCACAGAATTGGATGTTGAAAGCAGCCCCAACCAGGCAAGTTTTTTAATGTCTAATGTTACAAGATTCAATTTGAATTTGTCATTTATTTTAGGATGATCACAACTTTTGCCACCAAACTGAAATCAATGTTCTATTACATGAAAGCTCAAAGCTTAAAAGAGGCCAGGTCATTACCTATCATAGGCTATTAGTTACTCCCCCTCCTGAGTTAACGTGGGATGTAACAAATGAAACTATAGCACCTCCTCACCTCGCAAACCTTTTTGGCCGGCTACTACACTTCACCACCCTTAGAGGCCACACGTCCTCGCGAGGCTCACGTAGGGTTCAGCCCCCACCTTCTGTAGGAGAGTTGGCTCTAATACCACCTATAATGATCCGTTCTAACTGTCAAGATATTGTTTATTTTGAGTGTCCATATACCCTGGCGGTTTTGTTTCTCTGGGGCAAATCAAATCCTAATGAGGTTCCCACCTGCGTTGGAGTTCCAATTTCCATCCGACCTGAGAGATCAAACGAACTTGTCTTCAACTACAGAAGTTCATACAAGGCAATCTCTTGCATTTGACATTGTCTTGCCATTATGCGGTTCAGAGGAAGGTTCCATTGTCTAGGAGTTCCATTTTTCATCCGACCTATTTCCATTAGAACAGTGACCTTGTACCTAGAGCTGATCCGGCTTTTCAAAGCCACTGACAATGCCACAGTTTTGTGCTTTGTTAAACAATTTCTGGACTAGTAACTCCTAACTCGTAAGGTTTTTCCATGGCAAACTGATATCCTATTGTTTGTATATTCTGCAAGCAGGCAATGTACTTAGAGCAGATTATAAGGGAGGCACATGCACACCCAGCAGTGAACGGAATTGTGCTCTGGGCGTCATGGAAACCGATAGGATGCTACGAAATGTGCCTGACAGACAACAATTTCAAGAACTTGCCCACCGGCGACGTGGTCGACAAGATCATCTGGGAATGGACTCACAAGGGCTTGTCAGGCATTACAGATGTTGATGGGTACTTTGAGAGTTCACTTTTTCATGGAGATTATGAAGTCACAGTCACTCACAGGGATGTTTTGGGTGGTTCATCCTTGGCTCAAAGCTTCAAGGTGACTCCAACTGAGAACTCTCATAAACCACTACATGTCAAGGTCTCAGCATGACTGTTTGTTTATCAACGAGTTTTGTTCTTGATTTCAATGGAATTTTGAAGTAATAAATTCCACGAAACAAGATTATATATATATATATATTAGTCATAACGAGCGTCTTAAAAATTGATTTTACTATATTAAATTTTTTAAAATATGTTAATTACAAATTAATTAAATATTAAATGATTAAATATATAATAGAAATGAGTGATTTGATATTTTTAAAAAGAAAATATATAAATAATAAAACATGCGATAAAAATAAGTGATGTAATTTGACGTTTGAGTCTGACAAAAAAATGATGGGTAAGGTAAGTGATTGTTGATGATTTTGAGAGGAAAAATATAACTGAAATAAAATTCAAATACACTATTTTATTTTATTATATATATATATATATTTTTGTCTAAAATGTTGATCAATAATTCCAAGTCCAAATAGACTAAACTTCTTTTCCTCTAACTATTTGGAATTGTTTGAAAATCTCAACTTTTTTTTTTGGAGGAAAAGAAGTTTAGTCTATTTGGACTTGGAATTATTGATCAACATTTTAGACAAAAATATCGTTTATCACCATCGAGAAAAAGTTGAAAAATTGGGGGCTTGTTTGGTTTGTGTTTCAAAAAATAGTATTCGAAAACAGTTTTTTAGAATAATTTTAAGAAAATAATTTTGATATTTTTTGAGATAAAAAATTTGTTTAGTTAAATGATTTCAAAACTAATTTTACAATACAGAAAATAGTAAAACCTGTTTGGACAGCTTAAATATATATATATAAACAGTAATTCAAACATTAACAAAAAAATATAAAAAATTTATTTTTATATTGACAATTTCATAATATATATATATATGGTATATATATTTATACGTATATATTTATATATATACTCATATCTGAATATCCAAAATCGTTCTCCTTGTTTCCAAAATTTTCAAAGAAAACTCTGAAAACAAGCTAAATTTGTTTTTTGTTTCTTTGATTCAAATATCATTTTTTTTTCAAAATTTAGAGAACAAAAATGCTAAACAAACAGGTTTTTAGTGCTTTTGAAATTTTGAAAACAAAAAACTGTTTTGCAGAAGCTAACCAAACACGTCCTAGATTATCCAAGGGATTCCAAGAAAAAAAGTTAATTTTTTCGAAAATACTTCAAGCAGTTTCAAGAGTTTTTTTAACTAACTTTTTAATTTTACTTTTCAAACATTATTTCACACCCCAAAAAAAAAAACTCCAAATAGGCCCATTGTATAAAAGAAAAGGTTTGAGGAATTTATTTTCATAGCTAGACAAGCAATTTGTATGTTGCCATTGGACCCACGTAAAAAAAATAGGGCATTTGATATAGCTCTTATTGGAACATTGTCAATGTCAATCTAGCAAGGGGATGATAAAAGGTCACCAATGGATAGAAATGAAAATTACAAGTTTTGAGCCTTCAGGTAAGTTTTGAGTAATTGCTAAAAACTTGCAATGTATATTATACATTTGAGTAATATTTACTCTAATGAATTGTATTGTTATCTTGAGTAAAATATAGAAATAGCGGTTATAGTATGCACTTTGACACCCTTAAGTTTTCAATATTTTAATTGTGTCCAAGCAATGATCACTCCATTTTATCAACTCTACTCAAATTCGATCATTTGGAAGAGAGCTTTTTTGCTTCCTTTCGTGTTATCTGACCAATTTCGTTGCTCAAATATTTAATTCATTTTACTTTGATCCAATAAAAAACATCGATTTAAGTTGACTAATGAAGGTGTTCATGTACGTCTCACGTGGCTAGACTTGGGTGATCATTTTGGTCCCCGAAGTTTATAATGTATGCCATTTTGATTCTTCACATTTATAATTTGTATTCTTTTAACCCCTTTCATTTCTAAAAATTATTCCTCAGAATTTAATAACCAAAAATATGGGTCATGTTTGATTTAGTTTTCGAAAACTGTTTTTTGTTCTCAAAATTTTGAAAACACCCAAAACATGGTTGTTTAGCTTTTTTGTTCTCCAATTTTTTGAAAATTTTGGAAATTGAAATGTAATTTTTGAAAACAACAAAATAATGTTTTCATTGTTTTCTAAGACAAAATGAAAATAAGGGAAACAACTATCTTCAAATTAATGAGGTTTCCCCTTCGAATTTCATTGGAGACAAAAAGGAGAGACTGTTACATTTTCCCCAAAATCGCCTCACTGAGCTCTCTCTTTGTTCATTCTTCTTCTCCACCTCACTGAGCTTCTGTGTGTGTGGTGGTGGTTGGTGAGTTTCGATGGTGGTTCTGGTTCGATGGTGGTGATCCTGGTTCGATGGTGATTCTGGTTTGATGGTGCACTGTGCTTTGGTGGTGGTCGTTTGGGGGTGGTTGGTGGGTTTCGGTGGTGGTGGGTTCTGGTTCGATGGTGCACTGTGCTTTGGTGGTGGTTGGTGGGTTTCGGTGGTTCCTTGTTTTTTGTGGGTCTTGATGCACAGTGGAAGAGAGAGAGAGAGAGATAGAGAGATGGAAATGGAGATGGAGAAGGAGAGTATTGTCTAAACAAATTTTTATAATTTTTGTTATTTTAAACTATTTTTAAAAATATACAATCAAACAAATTTTCCAATTTAAAAATTTTTAAAAACACTTTCTTAAAACTATTCTCAAAAATAATTTTCGAATACTGTTTTCTGAGATTCAAACGAAACAGGCCCATGTTTTTCCTTATTATCTTTTTATATTAAAATTTTAACCTCCTTAGCTTTTGTTATTTAATTCAAAACAATAAGATGACATGTGAAGGTTTTTAAAATAGAGAGCTAATGACCAACTCGGCATAGTCTGCACCAACTAGCTAGAAGGTTAATGATAAATCTTTAACATGTCTTTCTTTGAGGGTTGTATTCTTTTTACCTACTTTGTTTTTTTTTTTTTTTGAGAGTTTTATTCGTCGCTCTTTTTCGAGTTTGTGATTCAATAAAACTTTATTGTAATAGTGACATATAGAAGACTTGTAAATTGTTACATCTCAAAGAAGGTTGTTTGGTCCCAAAAGTTGAGCTCTATTAGTTTCCAGTGAGAGTGACCAAAACGGCACTTTACTAAACATTAGAGGACCTCACGCCTTGCCTAACCTTCAATGGTGATGCTCATAGCTATTATAACAATCCATACCAACAATGTAATTAAAAACCTGCTTGCTCACAAAATTAGAGTTACCAAGAAATAGAAGAAAGATCACAATCTTCATCACGAGCCAAAAAAAAAGTACAATCTTCGTTAAAACAAAGGCGAGTAAAAAGTCGGGTTTGGAGCATTAATAAGTGTTCCTTCATTCAACACAAGTGAAGTATTGGATTTGGCCCGATGGTAAACGCATAGTCATCCAAGCTATATGTCAGACACTCCTAAATCAGAGTCATAAAGATAGCGTCTCAGTGAAAATTTTGTGTATTGGGTACGACCTTTTTTGCTTAAGGACTTAAAACAAAGTTTGCGCGCGGTACCTTTCATCGTCTTCTTATTGATATGAAACAGGATACAGCAGCCATGATCACATTCATCGCCAAAGAAGTTACATCATCTAAAACTCTTGAAAATCGCATTTCTTGCAAGTCCCAAAATGTTGAAATGCAAAGCCACACCCCATCTACGATTACCAGCAAGTTAGACATTCCCTCTAACAC
This sequence comes from Ilex paraguariensis, assembly GCA_963454935.2. NCBI lineage: Eukaryota > Viridiplantae > Streptophyta > Magnoliopsida > Aquifoliales > Aquifoliaceae > Ilex > Ilex paraguariensis. The sequence continues at coordinate 40,682 of CAUOFW020001128.1, forward strand.
CAAAGCCAGAGAGAGAGAGAGAGAGGGGGGGGGTTATATATACATATAAGAAGAGAATGAATTAATGTATGTCAGAGCAAGAACAAGAACAAGAGTGGGAGTGGGAGTGGGAGTGGGAGTTGAAGTGTGAAACAAAATAATATGTTGCTTCGAGGATGCTTCCTTGATGCATAGTGGGTCCCCAGTTCATGTACACAAACTGTTTGTGTCGTTAAATTTGTTTTACCCATGTGGATGTGGGGGTGGAACTTGGCTTGGCCAACTCGATTTCGACCCGAGCCTAATTTTGAGACTTGGACAAGAGTTTTTAATATTTGAGTTGGACTTGGGTAAAAAAATTTTAACCCGAATTTAATTTGGATGGATCTCGGATTGACCCCTCGGGTTCACAGGTTGAACCCGAATATTAAAATCGGGCTCAACCCGATACAATTTTATAATTTGTACTAGGGTTAATCTGATTTTCTTACCTTTATGGACTATATTTTGCTTATGTTTGTATTCTGTTAAATTGGTTCTGTGTAAGGCAACAGGGTTATGTTTTGCAATAGCAGCAGTGTTGTTATTTCTGTTAAACTAGCAACATTGTTATTTCTGTTAAACTGGTAGCAGTACTATGTTTTGCATTGGCATCAGTGTTTTGTAACTTTGTGTTTTGTATGATTGTGGTTGTATTGAATTCTTAATATTATGATTTTTATGTTAAAAATTTTATTGAACTTGTTGGTTGTTAAATTATTTGAATATTATGTAATATATGTATCAGATTTAGAACATTAACCTGAAATCAGTTCGTAAAGTAACCCAAAATCGGTCCGAAATCATTAACTCACATTCAACCCGAACCCGTCCGATTTAAACTCGGACAGTGTTTGGGTTGAGTTTACCAATCCAAGGTAGGGCTAGGATTAGGGTTGAATATTATATACTCAGTATTGGATTCAAGTTGACTGTCCAACCCGCCCAAATTACACCCATACATGAATGTTTAGACCATGTGGTCCAAACATAATGTAATTTCCGGATAGAGATTAAGGTCCAAGGGAAGACGCGTTTTGTAGGCCAAACCCTATTCAAGTTGGGTCGTGGCTCAGATTTTATTTGTTGATCAAATGCATTCATATCAGAATTTAAAAACGCCTTAACAAGTCAAAATCGGGACGAAGCCGAAACTATCTCATCATTTAACAACCCTACTTTGATGTGTTTCTTACGTATGGAAGAGGGTGTTCAATGCCTTTTGATCTAAGAAATGAGCTGGTTTGTCAACGCCTAAGACTAGGTATAAGCATGCATAAACAACAACCTTAAAAGCCTCCACTTGCCATGTCAACTCTGTCTTTTAAAAAAAAAAAAAATTAATATTAGTTATTTATTTGATTGGTTTTATAAATTGCATAAAATTATATATCCGTAGACCTCTAGGTACACCCACCCCAGGAGAATTCCTCAACATTTACGTGGTAGTCTATTTATTATTTACATGTGTATATCTTGGCAGAAAAGGGTGTGTTCTACAATGCATCATTGTTAGAAAATGTTAGCTACAACGACAATAGTGAAAAAACTCGAAAGATAGTTTCGGTGGTAATCGTTGGGAATAACTTGTAATTTCGAATTTGAATTTTGATAATTTCTTAGAGTCGTGCAATAAGAAATTTATTCTTTATGAATACCCTAACTCTGACATAGATAGTTTGCCTTTGAATCAGAAAAATACGTATAAATTGATCTGCACATTCTTGACCGTTGAAAAAAAATAGTAAGTAACGTAGGAAATAGTTGAGGTGCGGGAGGGACTCAATGGTAAGGGTCCATTTTCGCTCGCAGGTGATTGTGGGTTCCGATTCAGCCATTTCCTCTCCCTCTTTCCTGTTTCCCTTCTATATCCTAACCCCAAAAAATAGTAATGTGGGAATTAGTATGTGTGGGGCTAAATTGTTTCAGGAATAACTAGTTTTTCCAAGGGGCTCAGTATGAGTAGTTTGACACGTTTACTAAAGGAAAACTAGTTTCACTTCGCCACGCTTAACCTTTAGAAAAACTCCGTCATACTTGTTTGTAGTTGTGATTCAAAAGAGTCACTGTATACCAATGCATATGTGTTGGGACTAAGAGCACAACGATTCAAGATTTAATATACGTGTTTAAAACTCTTACTAACCTAAAAGCTTAAGTCTTTAGATGGTGAACTCATTTATTGTAACCATTGAGTGGAGTGGTCTAATGGAGTGTCGGCAGAACTTCTCACTCTGAAGTTAGAGGTAATTCAAATCTTGGAGTCCATATTGGAGTTTAGTGGTTGACTGTTAAGCTAGCTTAGTTAGGTTCGTTCTCGAGAAGTGTAACGGGTGCGATTAGGGGTTCATGATCTCACCAGTGAAAGTTTATCAAAGTGACCTCTGAGCGCTCTCCTTTGCCTCCATTCTTTTTTTGACCAAAAAAAATAAAATTCATCCATTGTATATTAAGACACTTTTACTTATTTTTCTATCTACACATATGTAAGACTTATAATCTTTCTCTTATTTGTGAATCAAATCAGACTTGGCTATCCCTTGAGTTTGATCCACTATTCTCCATGACTCCATGAGCAACGCTTCTAACCACTTCGCGTCCAACAATTCTTTACAACAATTCGCTCTTTCAAAAATCAAGTTTTTGCCTCTTTACGAGTCACCGCACTCTCAAAGAGTCTTTGCGCTTAAGCTTACACCCTGCTCTTTTTGCGAGTTTTGTTCCATGATTTCAATACCAAAAGTCCATCACTTTTTTCTCAAGAAACACCATTAATACTGACACACTACATTGCTTCTTCAAGAGTTCACTTAGAATCATTAGCCTTTAGTTGTGATACCATTTGTTGGAGACTCGGGAATTTAATGCTTTATGATCTAATAGATATGTCTAGAACTCATATTCACCGAAAATTTTAAGCCTTTTAGGTTGTAAGTCCATCCATTATATATTAACACACATTTACTTGTCTTTTCTTTGTGATATTGTATTCTCACAAATGTAAGACCTAACAATATGCCAATTTCGTTTGAATTCTTGGTAGACATCTACAGTATCAAAAAAAAATTAATACCATATTGTCATTATAAAATTCGTATTTTTTTTTCAATTTTTTAGGGACATTTATAATTTTTATGGTAACTTGTTAGGATCAATCACAAAAATGGTAACTTGGCCCAAAAAAATTATAACTCAAACATTAAAAGTAGTAACATTACCGAAAAAATTATAATTTTTTGTTTGTTATAAACAAACCCAAAAATTTGTAGAAAGTTAGAAATTAAACGATCGGGATAGTCCAGATGATAGGACTGTTGAAATTAGTACATCAAAGTCTTAAATTTGACTCTTGGTGTCTTACACAAGACTTCTTGATTGATCCAATATGTATAATTTACGGGTGATTGCACATATTCCATATTGACCAATGCTATAGGGATCTAATTAGGGACTAAATTTAATGTAATCATTAAATTAATTATAAATTTTAATATTAAAATAGAGCTCATTTTCAATCCAAGGATTGCACTGAATTATGTTCCCAAATTAACTTCAAATACCATAAGAATTTGAAGAATATATGTTTACTATAATCCTCGGTTGTGAAGAAATCCTTAAAAAAATGGGTCATGTGACCTTGTTTTACGTGGGGAGGCTTATTTGGTGTGTAGCCAAATTGCCCCAGGTTTGTTTGGTTGGCAATTGGCAGGGTTTTGATAAACTAATATAATTTATTAGTCTACCTAAATAATTTTTTAGTTCAAGTCAATTTATTACTCACGGTAATTGATCATGTTATTTTTTTTATTCATGTATTAATGTGTTGTGTCAAAAACTATGCGTTGGTAATTCTAAAAAAAAAAATATTCAAATGTAATGGTGACACCACATTATTAATACGGATTCAGATCATTTTTAATACATTTTTTTTTCAATTTTTTTCTTAGCACATCATTCACTATCTATATAATAAAGTAGCTTATAATTCAAATCTCAAAAGATAAACAAAATGACTTTTACTATTCGCGGTTGAGATCACTTTAAATTTTACTTTAAAGTTAATCTAACGACGAATATTAGCACCCTAAATTTAATAGGGAAAATAGGCCCCTAAGAGTGTGTTTGGAGTGATTTTTTAAAAGTACTTTTAAAAATTATATCTCATAAATACTTTTAAAAAAATAGTATTTGAAACCGCTCCATCACTACCTCTGCCACCCCCACCACCACCACCGCTATTGTCGTCGCCACCACTACTATCACCGCCGCCACCACCACCACCATCATCGCCGCCGCCATCGCCACCATAACTGCCATCACCACCACTGCCATGCTCACTACCGTTGTTACCGTTACTACGGTCATTGCCACCCACTACAACCATCACAGTCTCTTACCACCACTGTCACCCACCACCTCTCACCCTCATTACAAATCGATGTTTAAATTCTTTTATCTCCTTTTTATATTTGTGATTTGATTTTGAATATGAATATAAATATGTTTATTGATTACCATTTTTTTATTACTCTATACCTTCAAACACAGACAACAACTAATTAATAAATGTGGGACCAATTTGTATAGAATGAATCTCACTTAAATGGATGATAAATGGATCCCACCATTTATTACTCAGATGTTGGATGTTCAAAATTTATAATAAATAAAAAAAAGGCCTATTTTTTTTGTCACTATTTGAATTTTTATAGGGAAGAGAGCGATGAGATTTAAACTCGTGATTCAATGGTCCAATGGCAAGTTGCAGTGGTCATTAGGTCAATTGTGACCTAATTTCGACCTAAAAATTTGACTGTAATGATGTTATTTGGGTTTAAAAATTTGACCTAACCTACTGACATAGTGATGTGGCTTCATATGAATTATTAGATCAACACTGAGTTCCAACGTTAGATGGGACCTATAATCAATCCAAGAGTCACAATGAATTAAATCAATAAATTATATCAGTAAATTAAGTTTCAATAATATTGTTCTTTCTATAATCAACAAATAAATATTTTATGAAAGTACTACTGCCACAAAAAAGTATTCTAAAACATGATTTTTTGTGACGGTGAATACCGTCAAATTTGTGTCAAAATATCCTAATTATTGTAGTGAATTTTTCCACTCTCTTAAATTCTAAAATGATTCTGATTATAGAATTTTTCCACTCTCTCAAATTGTAAAATGATTTCCTCCGAATTATACTATGATTGTGATTACAAAAATCCCATCAATGAGCGAAACCGATTTACATGGGGAGAACAGTAATAAATACTACAACTCCCAATGCAACTTTGAAAGGGTGAATTACATCAAAATTTAATTAACTCAAATATAATCTATTTATAAAGGTATCCAATCTAGTTTTATGCTCCGTTTGATATGATAGAAAAAATGGAATAATGGAGAGTTGGAAGAATAGAAAGTTAGAACAATAAATAAAACATCATGTTTGATAAATAAGGAAATAAGAAGAATGGAAAAATAGATAGATTAATTTTTCTTCCAACTTACCAAAATTAATCCCTCCAAAATCGAAAAGAATGTGGATGAAAAATTAATTATTTGTGTTGAGATGTATTTTATTTGTCTATTAGTCATAACCCGTGCCTGAAGGCACGATAAAATATAAAATTAAATATATAATAGAAATGAGTGGTATGATATTTTTAGGGAGAAAATATATAAATGATTAAATATGTGATAGAAATTAGTGATGTAATTTGACGTTTGAATCTGACAAATAGATGATGGGTGAGATAAGTGATTAATGATGATTTTAAGGGGAAAAATATGACTGGAATAAAATTCAAATACACTCCTGTTTTATTATATAGATATATTATGTATACATTAATTTCATATAAAAATACAATAATAATATATACATATATATATATATATAAAAAAAATAAAATAATAAATTTTAAATTAAAAAAAATATTTTTTTCATCTTAACTAGGAGTGAAAATTTTCGGCTCAACACGATGATACGACTCGAACTCGACACAAATTTTATGACACGAACTTGAAAATTACCTAACACGCGAATAAGAAATATAAAAGACTCATAATTTTATAACTTAACACAAATCTGACACGACACAACACGATTGTCACCTCTAATATTAGAAAAAAAAAATTAAAAAAAAAATTGGTCATTTTTATTTTTCATTCATCCAATCAAATATAAATGAAGAAAAATGTATCATTCCGACTTTGTATCCTTGAAGGATAAAAAGTGTATCCCTCGTGCTTTTCATTCTTCCTACCAAATGGAGCATTAGTACAAATGATTTACTTTATTTAGATTGGAGAGGGGATTAGTCGAGGTGCACATAAATCGACTCGAACATCCCTGACCGTTGAACAAAAAAAAATATATAATCGAGTTTATGGATAGCTCAAAACAACATATGTATTTCAACTGGATACTATATATAAGTTGGGTTTAACCAGAGATTTATTTATTAATGCTTGATTTGTCTATCCCTTTAATATGCAAAACATATCAATCTATGCTTATTATAACAAATAATTTTTCAAAGAGAACATTTAGCATGACTTCCTTAATGTTTCTTGTCGAACCACAATTTTAGACACTTAGCATATAACCCTTATTCTAGTTCCATTAAACTTCCCATTACTTATTCAACTCCTTACATTTTTTTCCCTTTTAATTTTCTCATTTGGTAACTTTTCCACTTCGTTTATCTTTCCATTTCTTTTACATGGGATTGAAAAAGGAGAGAAAATTGTGGAATAGATAAATACATAACTTTTGTAATGTAGGAGGAAAAAATTCGCACAAGTGGTGATGATTGAGAAAGTCAATAGGTATGTGAGAGAGACGAACATGAGTACACATTCCTCGTATAAAACGAGCACATTGTCAAAGACCGGGATAAGAATCATCGAAGATATTCCGATACTTAAGTCAAGAAGGTTCCGAGAGTAAGTAAGAGAGTTATAGGAAAAGAGTGTGTACATTAGACTTAAGTATTTATATAATAAAATAGCTTACAATTCAAATTTCAAAAGATAAACGAAATGACTTTTACTATTTCCGGTTGAGATCGTTTTAAATTTTACTTTAAAGTTAATTTGACAGTTAATATTAACATTCTAAATTTAATAAGAAAAATAGGGTTCTAAGGGTGTGTTTGAGGGTGACTTTTTAAAAATACTTTTAAAAATTATTTCTCATAAATACTTTAAAAAAAAATAATGTTTGCAACTGTCCCACTACCACTCCTCACCACCACCACTGTCGCCGTCGTCGCCGCCACCACCACCATCACTGTCGCCGCCGCCACCATTGCCACCGCCGTTGTTGCCAGCACCACCACCACCACCATAATCGTCACCCTTGCCGTTACCACAGTCATTGTCACTCATCACAAATATCACCGTCTTCTACCGCCATCGTTGCTGCTCACCACCTCTCACCCCAATATAAATCAATGTTTAAATTCTTTTATCTCTTTTCTATGTTTGTGATTTAATTTTGGATGTAATTACAAATATGTTTATTATTTATTATTTTTTATTATTCTGTGTCTTCCAACACAGACAATAACTAGTTATTTAATATTTATAATGTCACATGACACCTTCCGTGCTAGAGTTTTTTATGCTAGTATTCTTGATTTGTGTTGTAATCTCTTTCAGCTTCTTTTTTTATCCGTCTATTATTTAGGTCAAATTTATAATATTAACCTATAATTTAAACAAATTTCATATCGGCTTAACATTGATTATTTGGGATAGCCTAGCTATCTTATTTGAACATATTTGACCATAATAAAAAATATTGATAGCGTAAGCCATAAAGTTGGAAATTAACGAAAATTGCCACAAAAACCCCACTGTGCCGTGCCTTCCCTTTAATTTGCCCAATTTCCCAACGGCGTTACGTTAGGAACCCCACACGAATATAACCTCCCTTGGTTTATATCTTATCGTTGAGACCCCCATAAAGAGCCCAGAAAGCCACTACTCTCCCTTCTTATTCCTCTCTCTCTCTCTCTCTCTCTCTCTCTCTCTCTTCCCCATTCCAAAAAACTTTGAGACAAAACCAAGAATCTTAACTCAAAACCTCCCACAAAACCACCATGAGTTACTACAACCAGCAGCAACCCCCCGTTGGTGTCCCTCCTCCCCAAGGTAAATCCACCCCTACTCTCTCTCTCTCTCTCTCTCTTTGTGATTTGATTTGATATGATACCAGTATCAAGATTCAATCTGGGATTCTTCTTTTTGATATTTTGGGTTATGGGTTGATTGGATCTGACGGAATTATTGGTTGAATTGGTGTTTTTTTTTTATATTTTGGGTTTGAATAGGTTATCCGGCGCCGGACGCGTACCCAAAGGACGCATATCCTCCACCAGGGTACGCACCACAAGGGTACCCACCACAAGGGTACCCCCCACAAGGATACCCTCAACAGGGCTACCCTCCCCAATACGCCCCTCAGTACGCAGCGCCGCCCCGTCAACAACAGCAATCTAGCAGCACTGGTCTCATGGAAGGCTGGTGTGTTCTCCCATCATCATCTCTTTCTCTCAAGATTCATATGTTCATGTGTATAAAACGTAGTCATGTGTGTGTGTGTGTGTGTATATGTAAGAGTCAGATCTGGGCGATCTGGCTGGTTAAAGGGTCAATTGGGTTGACGGTGCTAGTCTGCTAACTTGCGCGGTTGGAGTTTGGGGAGTCCGATGGCCACCTGGCAGCGGGGTCTCCGGCAATCACGATGGTGAAAGAGATTGGATTTCCCATAATGCCCTCCTACTCGTAGTGGTTAAGGGGGGTTTTTTGCCGTTTTGGTTATTAATTTCAAGCAAAGATATCAAGTTGGTTTGTGATATTTTTCAGGTTTGTGGAATTGGTTGTGAAAATGATCTCTGATTTGGACCCCATTTTCTTTCAACCCAGAGAAAAATAGATGATTGGCATAAAAACATTCTAGTATGTGGATATTTGAAAGAGTAAAACTCAATTGTTTTCTGAGTAATATTTTCATCAACCTAACCAGGTCAAAGCTGCCTATATTATTGGCTTATCATTAATATCTAATAGTTTGTCAAACTATTGTGCATTTGATTTCCTACATGTAGAAGACAAAATTGGGGTCAATATGGTCTCTCTATAAAAATTAGAGTAGACTTTTTCAATAAACGTACAGCCTTGCAAATTATTTTGCTTCCTTCCGTTAATGCTACTGTTTGTTTGTTTGTCTGTCAAATTACTAGCTAGTCATTGGTCTTACAGTATTTCGGAGGGAATGTTTACTATTTCAACTATCGTTCAAAGATAGCGTGTGAACTAAGTGACCAATTAGTTTTTGAATACTAGAGATGACAAACTACCTTAGCATGCTCATTTTGGACTGATAAGTGCTTGCATAGCATCATATTTAACTTGAAGATGATGGTGAATTATTTAATTTGGGTGCATATTGATTATTAGCTTAAAAATTTGTGCAGTTTGGCTGCTCTGTGCTGTTGCTGCCTCTTGGATGTATGCTTCTGATGAGAGGGCTCTGCAGAGGAATTTGTCTGACCAAGCAGCATATAATATTTGAATCCCTAGGGTTTCTTTATATGTGGATTGTTGGTTGCTAGTTTATATTCTGCATTTTGTCTTGTGTATTGTCAATAATATTGATATCGACTTGGAAATGTTCCATCTTTTGCTTCTGGACTTATGCTTTCAATTAAATTTATGTTTCCCTTCGAATTTTATGTAAGTAAGTTGTGGCGGATTCTTATTTTCTGTGTGGACATACTTTGTACAACTATAAGCGCATATAGTGTCTGAATGGTTGTGGAATTCTCAATGATTCCCTGGGTTTGGTTAGCACTTATGTCCATGAAAGAGTGGAGAGTGCTTTCTTTTTTGTGACCCTGTCATGCATTGAAGTGAGACTTGGATTCAAGTGGGTCTTATTGTAAATACAGCAATGTTGCATGGATGTAAAATGTTGACTTAATTTGTTGGGTAAGTACAGTGGTGATTCGGCAAGAACAGAAGCAGAAAAAAATTTGTTCTATAGAGGGAATGTGTGAAGAAGCTTGAATCATGGAATATATAATAGTGGATGATTCTTTTTGTTGGACTGCTGCATTAATGGACTGTACTATTGGCTTAAAGCAATGATTGTGCTTTTCTGCCTTTGGATGTGAACTGCGACTGGTTTTTTCTTCGGGGAAGTTAGGAGTAATTCGTTGTTGAGAGTACGGTGTAATATGAATGTTGAGTACGGTGTAATATGAATGTTTGAGGGAGTTATTGACGATTATTAGATGAGTTTATTTAAAATCGTCAAATGAGTTTATCGAAGTTTGTCACGTTTTATATTATAAAGGGTTAATCTTATTTTGTACCCTAAAAGATTGTTCAAATCTCAATTTGAACCCTCAAAGATAAAAATTTTTAATTTGCACTCTCAAAGATAGAAATTTGTATCAATGTGTATCCTCAAAGATAAAAAATCTCAATTTACACCCTCAAAGATAGAAATTTGTATCAATGTGCACCAAAAATTAAATTGATAAATTATACTTAGATTCACTCATGTTTGTCATTTAATCATTTGAACTCCTTCACATTTAGAATATTTCCCTTACATCTCACGACGTTTGTGCATGTGTAACACATAACCACTTTTCGTTGATATCTGTTAATATAATCGTTAAAAAATATAATTTTATCTTAATAAAAAATTATAATTTCATATTATCTTTTATTTTGTGGATTCGATATACTCTAAAGTTACAAATCAAGCTTACCATTTGAATGTCTAATAAAATGTAGATATTTATATAAAAGGTAATATGAAAAACATTATATAAATATTTATATTTTATTAGACATTAACTAGATTTTGAACTTTAGAATATATTGAACCCATAAAATAAATGGTAATATGAAATTATAATTTTTTATTAGGATAAAATTATATTTTTTAACGGTTATATTAATAGATATCAATGAAAATGAGTTACGTGTTATACGTGTACAAATGTCATAAGATGTAGGAGTAGTATTTTAAATGTGAAGAGGTCTAAATGATTAATTGACAAGTATGAGGGGATCTAGGTATAATTTATCAATTTAGTTTTAGGTGCACATTGATACAAATTTCTATCTTTGAGGGTGCAAATTGAGATTTTTTATCTTTGAGGTGCACATTGATATAAATTTCTATCTTTGAGTGTGCAAATTGAGATTTTTTATCTTTGGGGTGCACATTGATATAAATTTCTATCTTTGAGGGTGCAAATTGAGATTTTTTATCTTTGGGGGTGCATATTGATACAAATTTCTATCTTTGAGAGTGTAAATTGAGATTTTTGATCTTTGAGGGTACAAATTGAGATTCGAACAATCTTTCAGGGTGCAAAATGAGATTAACCCTATTATAAAATTATATGTAAGTAATAATATGATTGATATAGAGTACAACCATTCATTTTGTTTTTTTCCTTCTCTTCCTAGTTTGTAGAAAGGACCCAGGTCCTGTGTCTTTTAATCAGACGCTTCAAAATGGGGTCATCATGGTTGGTCGTTATCTGGGTCGTTTCCAGCAGTGATGGTATATGTTATGGTCTCACCACGGTGATGTGTGTATATAAATTTTTGAGCTTTGTTTCTTTACAAGTCAATTTTCAAAAGTAAATTCTACCCATTGGTTTTGTGTCATTCTTAACCGATCAACTTTAAAATCAAAAACTTTTATTTTTTCGTGCAAAAATTTAATGTTTTAGACGTTACATTCATAAGTGTGATATATAATTTTTTAAGCAAAATTGTATTCTACACGCATTGATTATTATGTTTTATCTCTCACGATACGATAGTCTTTAGTATTTCTCATTTGTTGGGATAACAATTTAATTAAATTGATTTTTTTTAATTTTAATCAACTTTAACTTTGTATTCAAATGTCGCATTTGAACGACTGATAAATGATTTTATGGAAAATTTCATTTTTTATGTATCAAGGGGTTTTATTGTTGTAACATGATGATTTTTATTATTTGTCATCTCTTTTAAGTTGAACACTAATTTAGCCAAATAAAACTTTAACTTTAACATTAACATACCTTCAACTTTGTACTCGAGTATCACATCGCTATATAATATATGTATTGATTATGATGTTATACCTTACTCAAACTGAATATTATTTTTCCCATACCCTTAAAACTAATATCAAACTCTCAAGTCTATATAATAAAATAGAACACAACTTAAATCTTATACCCACTATATTCCCCCCCCCCCCCCCCCCCCCCAATTAACCCAACCCAACCCATCCAACCTAACCCAACCCACCTATCACATCCAACCCAACCCCAACCCAACGGCTCTCTGCAAAAAAATAGAGCAACCTCTCTCCTCTCTCACTTATCTCAGGCGGTCATTTCCCCGAATCACCCTCTGCACAAACACCCTCCCCCCCCCCCCACCATCCCTTTTTTTGCGCAAACACCTCTTCTCCCTCTCTCGCATCAGATCCCTCTTTTGTGTCATTGTCCAAAGCCACAGATCCCTCATGGTCCAAAACCACATATCTATCTGCTCAATCTCTGGTGGAGTAGGAGGACTCATCTGTCCACCCCCACACCTGTCTGTGTTATTTCAATGTGCATATGTGATTGTTCCTTTGTGTGTCGGGCTTAGGATGCTGAGGTTTTAAGGTTCCTATTGATCTTGACAGGTCAGACAGCGAAATGTTGAGCCAAAAGGGGTCGACTGTGTTCCAGGTACGTTTTGATGACTTCTGTTAATCTGGCCTTCCCTTGCCTGATAAGAAAACTTTTGTTACCTTTTTGGTTAGAGCATTTTTTCAGTGTTCAATTGATTTGGTTTGGTTATGGCAGGAAAGACTCATCTGTAAGCATTTTTCCAGTTGATCCTGAGCATTTTGTTTGTGTTTATTTTCTTGAAATTGTTTATTGTGGCAGCCTTTTTAGTTGAATTAGTTTAAACTCCATGCAAATTATTTTTGATTGATTTCTTTCCACGGATATTATTTTTAGTTGATATGATTTTTTTGACTATTGGGTTTGTTGCTATGATGTTTCCCTTACAGAATTACATTAGTTTATTATTTAACCCTGAACTTATATGATGTGATAGAATACAATTTTTAAAGTGTTCATTTGGCTTTAAGATGGTGATTTCTCTATGTGAAAGTTCTATACGTTGTCAATTGTGAGTGTTAGGTTAAAGTGTTCTTAGTGTGTGTAAAGGGAGGAGGAAGACGAGAAAAGATAGATGATCTACAACATTTTTAACTTTAAAACATATTTTTATTGAGAGAACAAAGATGTTGTACTACTAGTTGTGGCAGAGTGCTAGCATAACATCCAAAAAGGTTGGGTGGGGTTAGGGGTTCGACTCTGTTTTATTCATACATTATGGTGTCGCTTGAATTGGAGTTTATAATTTTGTTTGTTGTGTTGTAGCTTCTTGATTTATCAGGATGTGATTGAACATCCAATGGACTTTGCCACGGTCAGGAGCAAGTTTTGTATGAATTGGATATGTATTTACATTTTTTTTTTTGCTTGAATTGAAATGGCTTTAAAATATTGAACCTAATATGAAGAGCTTATTTATTTTTTTGAATTTTTTTCAAGAAGACTCTTGAATGCTTAATGCTTAATGCTTGATAGCTGTTATTCTTATTTTCTTTGGGTGTATTTGTAGTTGAAAAATAACAGTCATTTTATGATGCAACTTCTTAGAGTAATTAATAGACGTTGTGTGTTTGTTGTAATGTGGAAGTGAATATGTAATTGGATAGGATAAAATTCAAACTATGAGCTGGTTTAACTCACTTTTTTTTTCCTGTTCGGTTGTATCAAAGGCTGTTTTACTTTCCAGTTCCAGTCATTGCACAGGCATTGTGTTATGTTCAATTTTTGGGGTTTTGTTCTTCTATTCCCCAATTCGATGTATATTTTTTTGTGAGTTTTGAGTTTCACTGGTACAGAGGAGGCTGGTTTTGTGATGTTTTGTTTTTTATTAAACTCATTTTGAAATTCCAGTATAACCCATTTTGCTAGACCATTTTTTTTCCTACAACCCATTCATCAACAGAACACGTGACTTTTCCTTTTTTTTTTGAAAACATGTTCACCCCAATTGTTTTTTTTTTTTGAAACATTTGTGTTATGACATAACTGTTCTCTCTAATTCGAGTTCATGGTATTGTTCTCTTTTTTTTAGTCTACGTTTTGTGGAAAATCGAAGAGCTTAAACTTAATGATACTTGCTTTAGTTCAGAAATAACTACTTGGAAAAAAAAAATAGCAACACCAAACAGAGCCTAAGTGGTCCAGTAAGGGGATGTTACCAGTTGTACAAGAATTCTCTTAGCAAATTCTCTCAATAATTCTTTCAATATACAGTGCATATACAGTGCACAATGATATTTGTCCTTTGCTTACGGGTTGGAGACTTTTATGTTTTGCCTTTTCTTTTATGTTTTTTGTCCTTCTGTTGTGGTTTTGGTTAGTGGGAGTGGAGGTAGTTTCTGTGGAGTTTCCTTGAAGGGACATGATTGTATGTTTATTTCTTCGGTTTGGTTTTTGAAATGTTTATTGATTAACAACTAGGTGAACCTTCATGGGATAATTTGTTTGTCCATTCTACTTATTTGTGAGATACGTATGTACATGTGTGTGTGTGTGTCCAATGGTTCTTTCTCACTCTAAGGAAATTAAATATGCAGACACCAAAAAGTATGTACATTCGCCTAATGTAATTTTATGAGATGGTATCCAAAGACATCTCATAATTGTTGAGATGGTATGTAAATAACATTTCTTGGCGAACCCACAACACAACACACACACTTGAGCGTTTAATTTGGGTGTTAAATAGAGTTTGTGAAATTTCAATTTTTTTTTTTTGGTTCTTGAATGTTATTTTTTTCAATTTTATTCTTCAATGTTCGAATCTTCAATTTGGTCTAAAGTTTACTCGCTCTGATTTTTTTTTCTTCCAGTTTCTACAAACGTATATATGTGCTCTAGGTTTACTGGATGCAAAGGTTAGCAAATTAGAAACAGCCCTAAAGAAAGAAGAAACACTAGAAGCAGTTTTGTGGGTAGACATTGTGAAGGTAAAACTCTAATAGAAATTGTGGTTCTTTAATAGGATTTTAATTAATAAGCTTTTCTTTGTTCAGTTTTTAACATTTTTATGTTTATTTTGCCTTTTTCTTTTGTTTGGGAGCAATTGAGGACCAAAACTTCAATTTTTTCATTATTACTCATTGAGTTACGTTTAATTATTACTCAACTCATTTAGGTTGTATCTCTACCAAAATATTAAGGTTGTGCCTCCCTAAACTGTTTGTGTTATCTCTAGACGTCTTTCTCTCCCATTACTGATCAATTATTTCAAAGCAAGATTCACAATCATATTTTCGATAGAAGAACATGCTAATATGCTATCATTGCTAGTTACTGTCTAAGTTCAGCTATAACTTGGGTCGCTTCAAAGTGGAAGTCTTTGGTGTTTTTTTTAGGATCATGGATGCCTTCATTGGAATTGCTTTGTTTATTACAAAAGAAACTGGAATTATTATTGTTAGATAGTCGCTCAAAAGCATTCTAACTTCATAGTACAAGTCTTCTAATACAGTGTAGCCTATGCTGGAAAAAATAATACTTTCATGGCAATCTGCCAATCTTCATTGGAAAAAAAAAACACTAAAGGGTAATAACATTGTTTGCTTTGTTGTTTTGCTTTGTTGCTATTCGTATTGGTATATTTTGATGTGGTGTACTTAGTTATAGTGGAAGTTTTTACTACTTATATTACACTTAAGAGTTTTTCATCTGATTTCTTTATATGTTTGGTTTTGCTAGATTTTGATTTCTCTGTTAGTTTATGAATTGAATTCGTATCAGAAAGAGCTACGGACACATTGCCGCCAACATCACATGATATTTTTCTATTTCTCCTGTCCAACATCAAGAGGGATTTCTTATTTTTTTTCCTTTTGCTCTTCTTTATCATTTTTTTGGTTAAAGTGCAGTAACATTCGACATTGTGTGCTCCTCACAATGGGTGGATTCTATGTGTACATTTGTTTTTTGGGATTAAAGTTCTCTGAGTATGATTTTTGAATATAAAGTAGGTTTATACGTTGAGTGTGACAAAACTACGGCTAAATTTTTGTTCTTTCGGTGTTTATATGATGATGTTTGAGGACTACACTCGTAGAAGTGGGAGCATTTGCACCACAATATAAACTACGGCTAAATTTTTGTTTTTTAGTGGTTATATGATAATGTTTGAGGACTACACTGGCTCAGTGGCTTCTTGAAAGCAATGAAAAATTGAATTTTCTAATTTACATGGTGATGACTTTTATTTTGTTATTTGGGTCTAGGTGGAAAATGTTAAGGCTGGTTTGATGGTAACTATATCACATGCATCATAAGTACTTAATCATCTTTTGTACGATGCTACCATAATATAATTTTTGCTGTCCAAAGGCTATCATTTCTACTACTAGCATTGATGGAATGGAGGAATTTATATTGGAATGGGTAAGTTGGATTTTTTAATAGCTTCCGGCTTGAATGGAATGGACGGGAGACTCGGATTCTGATACTTTTTCGTGGTGGTGTAAGGCTAGCATAATATTTTTTGTTAAAAGACAATGAGTTCTAATTTTAGCTATTCTCTTGAGGCCCTTTATGCACATTAATATTCAATGTTTGTTTATTTCTAACGTGTCTATGTTAAGTATTTGATTGTTTCGTTTTCAAGAACAATGTTTGTTTTATTTTTTTGAATTACACAATTTTAGTCTAGGATTATGGGAACAGTTTAGGCTTTTAGCTTAGTATACGTTCGAGTTCAGTGCTTGATTATTTCGTACCCAAATTTAGTGCTCGATGTGTAAGAAGAATGGTGTTGTGGTAATTGATACATAGTTGTGTGTGTAAGAAGAATAGCGATTTGATTATGATTATGAAATATATAAATTTTGTAAACAGGTTGATATATTTGTGACATCATATTTTCAGATGATACTCTGCCAAAAAATTGAAATTTTTTTACAGAATATCCACATTTTGACATTTTTTTATTTCACTAAAGTCATTCATTGTTTGATTATTTCGTGTTTAAAAAATTGTTACCCTGTTGTTCCTTCCTCTCTATTTAGTCTCATCTCTCTTTTTAACTTTTCTCTCTCACTTATGAGTTCAGTGTTTGATTATTTCATATCCAAATTCAATACTCGATGTTTTTTGAATTAAACCGTGCCTTCATGCACGGGTTATCCCTAGTAATAATCCATATGAAATAGTTGGGAAAGGAGGAGGAGGGAGGCCCACATATTTATTTCCTCAGAAGTGATGTGTTGTGGGTGGTCCTGAACGTGATCGTGATTGCGATTGCGACTGCGGTTGTAATTGTGGTTGTGGTTGCTTCACCATGTTTTTTTTGTGGTCGTGATTATGATTATAATTATAATTGCGATTGCCGTTGCCGTTGCCGTTGCGGTTGCTTCGCTATATTTTTGTTGTATTCTACTATTTTTCCTATCTATTTAATAGTTGTTGTCAAATTCTCTCTCTTTGTTTTTTTCTTGATGTTATAGTGATTTCGGATGCATTAATGATAGACTGATCAAATTTTGGGATCAAATTTAGAACCTAAATGACATAACAACGGATTATTTAAAATTTTTATTAGGACTCAAATGACATGACACCAATAAAAGAAGTCCAAGTCAGCTGTCATGTCATTTGAGCTCCAAATTTAATCAATATAACATTACTCTTTTGGATGTCCTGCAAACTCCAATTTGAGAATTCCAACGTTGTTGGTTCAAGAATTTGTAGCCTTCTAGGAACTTTTGAATGAAAATGGTAGTAGTGTCTTGCAGCCGACGTGCCAATTGCCAGCTGTAGACTGCAACGGATATTTTTGGCATGCAATGATTTTTTAACGGATTAGTTGGTGCACACGTGCATTACACATGAATCATTGTAAGCTATGATTTATATAGTTAATAAGTTTATGTTTATTTATTTAGACATCAAAGTAGGACTAAATCATTCAAAATCTAAGAAAGAAATAAAAAAAAATGTTAAGACAAAAATAATGCTATAATACCAAGAAGGCTTTCTCAACAAATACTATAACTTCTCACTCATCAATAGTTAGTGAGTAAATCAATCAGCAAGAGATACTGACATTTTTATCTATCTTACTTTTAATCTATTCCAGTTCAAAAAAAAATTTAATCCGTTCCATCCACATTGCATGCTACCAATGGAGAAAATTTTTCATTCTTTTTTTAGCGAGAAAAAAGTCAAAATTACGAAGAACAAAGAAATTGTGTTACTCATAACACAATGATGCATTGAAATAGAAGCTCAGAGAAGCAACTCTCAGTCCATGTCTCTAACCGTTAAACTACCAATTACTACTCATCCAATTTCCCTTGATCATTAACCAAACAAAAATTCAATAGTAATTATTGAATAATAGTTGAATATAGCTGCCAAAAATTTTGAAAGAAGATTAAGCAATGGAATCCTGTACTTCAATTCTAGATTTGTAGATGTCTGTATCAACCATAACCTGGTAAAAATAAAAAAACAATCTCTCTCCATAAAAATTTGCTAGATAAAATAAAAGCATTAAAATTATAAAGTTGATACGCAGTTCTCGTTTTAAATTCGTCTTTCTTTGATGTCCATTTCATTTCTATATTTGTCTCTTTTGTACAACAAAAGAAAGAGTAGGATGACCAGATATAACTGCACAAACACACGCACACATAACATATACATATACATATGTGTGTGTGTGTATATATATATATTTGTTTTCTGAATAAAGAAGTAGGAGTTTGAAGAAATGATAAGGATACATGGTAACATTCACTTTGGGAAGTACCATTAAAAATACCAAAGAACCCATAAAAATGACAAATGGAAAAAGACAAAAATACCATAAAATAGCAAAATAACATGTTTAATCAAACTTTTCATTCCATTCTTGCTCATATCCGTTCCGTTACATAACGAAACAATCGTACAAGCTGACATAGTAACGACTCAATAGATAGCCTCCATTTCAAATGAAATCTATTAAGAAGCTTCGAATGTATCAATTCCTTCTGCATTATTTGTGGCAAGTGTTCATACCAAGGGCATTGTTTCCTCATAAAATGAAATAAACTCCCTGGAATTGTTTAATTCCTAATATGAAAACCATAATTAAAATTAATCAAGTTTTCAAAAAACGAAAACATCAATCCAAACAGAAATTGTTTCAAACATCCAACAAAAAATTGAATTAATCTATCATGTTTTACATGACATCAATCTAATGTGGTGCACATTCTATCACAAAGAAGTCTTCATATAGTCTCGCAGCGAATGACATTTGTAATCATTCCTTTAAAGCCTTCTTCTGAATTAGATAGCTTTTAGTCTAAACTTTCTCTTAAATTTAGTCTGAATCTAAAGAAGAACAAGAAACAGGAAATGAAGGAACGTAATGGGAAGTTGTAGTAAAAAAGTCGATTTCGTCATCAAATCTATTATGTTTTGTTCTTTTTTTTTTTTCAATTTTTTCCAAAGAGCTGGTTGTTGCTGGGCACCATCTATTCATACTTATTAACCTGATCCAAAAGGACTGATCCCAAAGTCGTGAAAAGGAATATGGTTTTAGGTAGACAAATCAATGAAATGCATATGATTAAACCACACAGAGATGGATTCTTAAATTTATAAGGTGTGATTTGAGTCTAGTTAAGTCATTGCGAGGGCATGAGGAAAATAGATGAGGGCATTTTTTTCCTCACCAGTTTAATTATCCCAACTCTTGAGACCACCACCACCATCACAAGACACCATTGCCAAACCCAAAAATCGAACTCACCTTCTTCAAGGCATAGCCAATACATCGCAAAACAGTTAACCCACCTCAGTTACCAACCACTTCTAGCCATCAACATCGCACCAGAGGGGATAAAGTGTGAGAGAGTTTAATGTTTCCATAGTCAGAAGTGTTCAATTTGTCATAGTATAAAATTTTGAGATCTTTTTTGTTGATTTGGGTTTTTTAGATTTTTTATATTTGGATTTCCCATGGTCCCAAAGAGAGAGAAATTCAAAAATTTTCAAGTATAAGTTTCAATCGCCACTTCCTACCACCAAACCTCCATTACCCACACCCCTTTAGTAGATGTTAACAAGGTGAAGGAGGGTGCAGCAAAGTGGGGGTGACGGGAAGAGCAACGATGAAGGGGGAGTTTGGTAGGGGTTTGGTGTTTGGATGTAGTTGGGGTGAGGGAGATGGAGGAGCAGCGACAGATGGGGAGTTAATGGAGGCTAGTGTTTGGATGCAGCGGAGTGGGGTGACGAAGGAGCAGCGACGAAAGGGGAGTTGGTGGGGGCTGATATTTGGATGCAGCGGGTTGGTCTAGGTGATGGTAGAAAGAGGACAACAAACCCCTAGGATTGGGTTGGATTTTGTAAAAGGGTAGTGAAAGGGATGGAAGAAAAAGATGATTAAGGTTTGGGGATGTAAGATTTGTTAGTTGTCTAGATTTTTTTTAATTGATTTATTTTAACTTAATCATATAGAAGGGTGAGTTGGATAGATTGAATATGGACATTGGTAAATCTCAAGAATATATGAGTGTTAAAAAAATATTTTTAATGAAATTGTTAACGTTTGTTAGATAAAAGGGTGCAGCTACCATGCGTGTTCAAATGTCAGGGGGTTTTAGTATAATTTTTGAAATATGAGGGGTGTATGTGTAATATAATCAAATGTCAGGGGGTGTTAGTGTAATTTATCCATATATTTATCATCTAAAGAGAGAAGAGAGGGGAGAGAGAGAGAGAGGAGACCTTCAAATTATCGAAGCTTTGACACAGAATCGAGCAACCTTGAATTCGAAGGATCTTGCTTGGTGATTATCTATCTCTCTCTGTTAATTACTTTTTTTTATTCGAATGATTCTAATGCTAGCTATGAGATTGCCATTGATGTGAAGTAAGTTAGGGTTTCGGTTTGTCCTATTCAGGACGATCCCGAGCAGTACTTGTTGTGTTTGATAGTATCCACGAGACTGTAACTGGAATCTAATTGTGTAATTAAACGTTCCACGAGAACGATTATCAAAAACAAAATTCACATATATACAGTTTTTATCGAAATTTCTAAGTTAGTCTTTGTTTTTGTATGTTTTGATCCAAAGGTGTTTTGTGGGTAACATTGAGAACTTATAATTGATCCAATGGGTCTTGAAGAAAAATAGTTTTTCAAAGACTGTATGATTTATTAGAATGTGAATTAATAAATTATTCATTATGAGTTTTTTGAACTTTTATGCACCTATTTTGCTTATTTGCCTTAAAATGTGAAAGTATTTTTTGGGTTTGATTTTTATGTCCTAGGTGGTGGTTCTTTAACTTTCTCTGCGTGCTGTAGCTAATACTTATGGTATGGATTTTGCAGATAATATTCTTCTGAGTGCATCTTTTTGCTATTCTTGATGGGTGCTCCCAAGCAGAAATGGACACCAGAAGAAGAAGCAGCTCTTAAAGCTGGAGTTATTAAGCATGGGCCTGGAAAGTGGCGTACAATTCTTAAAGACCCAGCATTTAGTGAAGTATTATATCTGCGTTCGAATGTGGATCTCAAGGTATAACATTTTTCATCATTATTATTTTTTTAATTGTTTGTTTGCTTGAATAATGTGGAGTTTGAGGAGTCCAGAATTCAGAAAATAACAGGTAGTTAACTTCTTTAAGAGATACTTCGTTGTTCATAATCTTATATTGTTTAGTAGATTATATGGTTTTGATGCTGGATAGGACAAGTGGAGAAACATGAGTGTGATGGCAAATGGATGGGGTTCGAGGGAGAAGGCCAGGTTAGCTCTGAAGAGGATGCAACGAGTCCCTAAGCAAGGAGAAAATCACATGGAAATTACTCATGTATCACAAACCGATGCAGAAATTGTCAATGCTAAGCCTCTTGCAGCTTCTACCAGTTCTCCATCGACTGGTGGTTCAAAAAGATCTATGATAAGGTGAGACATGTGATTTGTTTGTTGATGTGGCAAGGTCTTATGCTCATTAGTGGATGTGACACGAATGAATTTTTCGCAATGAAATTCTATCAAATCAAGTAGCTCTAAAGCTTTCATTAAAAGAAAATTGACTATCGACAAAGAAAAAGTTCTGCTCCACCACTGTTCTTAGGCTGATGAACTAATTGTTTTCAGTTGTCTAGGAGACTAAAACAGATTAATGCATAACCTTATGCTTTTTTCTTCATTGCCATAGGTTGGACAATCTTATAATGGAGGCCTTAAGCAATTTGAGGGGGCCTGGTGGTTCTAACAAGACCACTATTGCTACTTACATAGAGGTGGTTTTATTGTTTTTCAAGATTTATTCCTTTTAGCTTTTTTTTTTGGGTAATAATTCTATCCAGTTTGAGTTAAATTTTCTGGGAGTAGAATTTGCTGATTGTGTGTTTGATAATATGGAAGGTTAATCTTTATGAGGTTTCCATGTGCTACTAGTGTCCAAGTATGAGAGAATGAGAGTTGTAGCAGATTAATTTGGACTTCTACAAGTATCCTATCAACTGACTACCCCATCACCCATCAGCCCCCCTCTGCCCACCAAAAAATCCATAGGTGGTGCTATTTGGATAGGTTATGATGTACATGTATTCAGGTTTAGTAGTTTACATGATGCTACTATATGCTCTCTTTTTTCATTTTCTTCATTTTTCTCTTGTGCTGTGCTCTCCTCTCTTCCTATCATGGTTGTCATCTGGTTAATTTTTTGTTGAATACAATAAATATTGATTTGAAGAACTACTTTTTGTTAATAGTTTTTGATAGGAAACATAACTTTCATTGAATAAAGAAAAGATTAAAATATAGTGGACAAAAATTTACCCAAATTAAGCTTAAAGGAAAGAAAAGACATTAAAAAGTAATCACTTAACTACATGCCACAATCCAATTGATTTTAAGGGGAAAAAATGGCACATTGTCAAACTCCTTGAGAGTCATTTTTTCCCATAAAACTCTACGTATTCTTCCTTTATTTTATTATTGACTTAGTACTAGATTAGCTCTGTACGAGGCATGGCAAGAGGCCTAACTATTTTGAATCCTCATTAGCTTCCCTTCATAATGTTCTATGCATTGTGATGAACATGAATGCCTTTACAAACTCGTTAACCTTGCTAGAACATGACCAAATGCAATATAACCAAACATACCCGGTTCCACCGTTACAAGTAGCAACAAGCCATTTGACACATGCAATGGAGATTCTATTGATCACATACCATTTAGTGGTTTAGTTTGGCAACCTTGAATTATAGAAATGCATAGTAGCAAAATCTTTTGTTACCGATGCCCAAAAAGATGCTAAGAAGTAGACTTGATTTAATAATCTGTCAAGCACCTCACACTTCTCCTAAAAATTCTTGCATTTCTTTCCAAACACTTCACCAAAGTGATAGCAAACATGGCGCAATCCCAAAGGGTAATTCCATTGGGTTTCCTTCCCAAACCATTGAACCGGATTTTGGTGCCACTCAAGAATGCTCGACCATCTCAAACAATTTATTCAACAAATTTCAAGCAGCCGAACAATGCAAAATAGGTGAGCCACATTCTCACCACCATACCTACACATAACACATCATTGTGGATAAAGACGTGCATTAGGTCTTCTCTTTTGTTGCACATCATCAGTATTAGGTTTGATGGGAGCCACAACTCATGCACAAACTCGGACATTTAAAGGCACCATAATGACTTACCCTTCCAAATCTTTAAAGATGGATAAAAAATTGGGAGAAAAGGACCATCAATCAAGGAATCAAAAAAGAATTTTCACGGGGATGGACCTGTTGAGTCAATGACCCAACTTCTTCAATGACTATCCAAAGAATCATAGCATAAAGTTGTCTTACCAAGCAAAGCAAGAAGTGAGCCCACTCCACAGTTTCCTTATCTGTAAGACTTCTATGAAAATCAAAATCCAAGAAATTGGAAAAGAATAAGATCTAACCATTTGAAGGATTGTGTAATGTTCTTAAGTTGAGCTAAGTTTTTCTTATGACTAACAGAATTGTAGATGTTTTATTTCTTTTTGTTTTCTTTAAATGGAGATAGTTAAAGGTCCACTCTTTCAAAATAGTGTACAGATCTGGAACAATTAGATTATTAAGATTAAAATTCTTTGCTTAAATATCATATGTCAATTTCTTATGTATAAAGAAAGTATTCAAATATCATGTACATTATGTTCTTGAGGGTAATACAAATGTCTAACAAGAGAATGTTCTCTTTTCGTGAGCTTGGGTAAAATCTTAATGATATGGTGCTAAGCCACTTCCAGGTACTTTATTGGAACAGTATCACCAGTTTCGTTAAATACGTTGAACACCAGGGATCTATATCTGCCAACTCATTGTTCATAATTGGTTCTCAGGGTGGAATTCTCATTAAGCTTGAAGCTCGTGATTAATGAGATGACACTTCCATAGTATTGCTTCTGTTCTCAGCGTTTTTCCTTCTCCATTCTGACCTCCAGTGGTTTTGTTTTGCAGGAACAATATTGGGCACCCCCAAACTTTAAAAGACTGTTGTCTGCGAAATTGAAGTTCTTGATGGCAAGTGGGAAGCTTGTCAAGGTAATTGTAAACCCCTTATTGCTACATGCCCAAGGTGTAATGGTCACAAACCTAGTGACCGTAAGCTGTGTTAATTTCGCTTGGTTGACGTGAACCTAGTTAGTCATCACAAGGCCTGGATCTTATTTTTTCTGTTTTGACTTTTCAATACTTGTCCTATGGGTAGTCACATGATACATATGTTGCCTTCTAGGTATGCCGATCTGCAAAATATTGTTTAACAAGTTGGGCTTACTCATTGTTAGAATTACTGAAAGACATATTAAGTCCTCGAATGGGTGAAAAATATTATTTGTATGATTGTATTTTCAGGGTGATGTGAACAGTTTTATTTCATGGGCCTCTTGTGTAATTTTTTCAGGTTTGAAATCTTTGTTGACCATTTTTAGCTGCTACTTATTGATACAATTACCTCATTTGAGTAAATGATAATATTACATTATGAGTGTGCCTGATGCTCCTGGTTTACAACTACTGTTTATTATAGTACAGTTTGAGGATGGGTCCTATCGCAGCTGTAAGGTTGCTCCATTGTGATTTGGGTTTATGGCTGCAAACATCTGACCCTTAGGGTCAATATTGAAAAAAAAAATAAAGAACTATAGCTCCTTGTAAACACCACTTAAAGCATTCGATGTACGCCGTCAATAATATCAACTCCTCAACAGATGGATAGCATGCTGTTGGTATCTAAGTAAATTATGGTTTTATACGTGATTTGTGTCTTGAAATAAAGGTGCCTGATTTTACACGCGAATCTTGTATGTTAGACATTGTTAGTCTGGAAACTCCTGGAAATAAAAGTGGAGAACTGAGTTTATATTCGGCTTAGCTGCAATGGCTAGAGAGCATGTTGAAGAAGCAAAAATGATTTTATGTTGTCCACGGTTTTTAGTGGTATGGGTTGTGTATACAATTCGTGTTCTTGATATGTACTTGAATTCCCATACGTAAAATCATCTGCTGAAGTCAATTAAAACATGCTACACAGTTATATGCTTTGGGACCTCGATGACTCAACTCCGCATTTGTTATTCTGATCTGCCTCAAAGGCACTTAAGATCTTTATACCTTTTATCATTACCAAGAGTCATCATAACATGGCAACATAGTTGTATCCTGATTTGCCTTAAAGACATTCTGAACGAGTTTGGTTTTCTGAGAGTCGTTCTGTTTTATTTTCTAAATTTATATGCTTCTAGGCTTTGAATGTTAGGGTTTGTTATTGCTTTTGCAGACGAAACGTAAGTACAGAATTGTACCAACTTCAGGGTTATCTGACAAGAAAAGACACCCCTCCTTGTTACTTGTGGAGGGAACGCAGGAGAGGGCTTCTCCTAAAGCTGATGGGAATGATATTAATAATGTTACCAAATCACAGATTGATCTAGAGTTAACTAAGATGAGGAGTATGACTCCACAAGAGGCTGCTGCAGCTGCTGCTCAAGCTGTTGCTGAGGCAGAAGCGGCTATAGCAGAAGCTGAAGAGGCAGCAAGGGTAGCA
Source organism: Ilex paraguariensis (assembly GCA_963454935.2). Lineage (NCBI taxonomy): Eukaryota > Viridiplantae > Streptophyta > Magnoliopsida > Aquifoliales > Aquifoliaceae > Ilex > Ilex paraguariensis. Next base: position 66,954 of record CAUOFW020001128.1, read on the forward strand.
GAGGCAGCAGAAGCTGATGCAGAAGCGGCACAAGCTTTTGCAGACGCGGCAATGAAGGCACTGAAAGAGAGGGCCACTCCAAGGATGGTAAAATCTATGTGATCTTTCAATTCGTTTTTCCAAGAAACAATTCATTTTTGTCTCAAGAGGTTCAAGTTGCAGATAAAATTTGTCGGAACTCAACATGCAAAAATGAAAATAATGAAACAATTAATTATCATTTTTCTCTCCCTATTCCTTTTTTCATTGGAAAAACTTATTTTATTATGAGGCATATTGTTAATGGTATAATGTGCGGCATTTTCACTTTGGAATGCTTCAAATACATATAAGATCAAATATGATACGATAAGAGGAAACAGCTTCAACATCGTTAGTCCTCGAACTGACACAAGTTAGAATAACCTTCAGAATTAATTTAACAGTGCAGGCCTAGGAAATATGCTATTATTTGCCTTCTAAAATACTTCTAAAATTTCAGTGATGGCATCATAAAATTTTGGCATATAGAATTTTTACTGCTTTATATGTCTGTTGATTGGCACTTCCCATTTCTGTCAGAGTTTTGAATTTAGACTTTCCTGACTGGGATGATGTATTGTTACTGTACTCCTGTGGCAATGATTTTATTTGTTGTGAATAAAAAAAAATGATTTTATTTGTTAATTTATTTACAGGTTTGGTTTATTAATGTCTTTTAAAAAATGTGCAGATGATTCGTGCATGATGGAAATTTACACAATGGGCACCACGATACAGGAGTGGAGTATTGTTTGGAATAACACCCTGTTAGGCATATGTATTTGCTCCAGCTAACTTTGTTTGTAGTTGTAAATATGACTAGATTAATTGGCAGGTGAACTCCAGGGGTGCCTTTATTAGCAACTCCTGATGAACCAGTAGACTACGTGAACAGGTTTTTTTTGGGTTTTTTTTTGTTTTCTATATTGACAATAAAACATGGGGAAACTATTGTGTAATTTTGGAAAGTTTGTATCAAACCTGATAGGTATTGGATTTTTGGGCACTTAAAAGGTCATTCTCTGTCATAGAAAATAGGAGATCCAAAGAAAGACAGTTTTGTCATTTGGTGTTTCATGTTTATTTGTCCTGCAATTTCCAGATAGCAGAGTATGAGTTGATGGAAGGTTTGGGCAAGTGTAATCGAATGGGTTGCTGCATATCGTTTTAATTAGATCAATGCATAGTCTCATGTATCTGATGCCATATTTCGCCCTTAAGGTATTTTGCTTGTAATTATTCAATATATTGTGCTTTTTGGTGTGGAAATTGTTCACCTGTTTGTTGTTTGGTGTGATGGTGTGTTACTTCATGTGAAGGTACCTCTTGGGTCCCTGACTCACTGTCGTTTAAAAGTGCTTTTATAGGCTGCTATGGCACTGCGATCATCAGTTTCTTGAGGTTTTGAAGTGTGCAAATGTTACAGGTGTAAAAAGTAGGTAATATGTCTGTTAAACTGTGGTTTTTATGTTGAGAGGGAGGCTATGTGGATGACAATCGCCATCATGAAACTGTCTTATTGTTCATACATTTGCATAGCTCATGAGTAACTTGTTCAAATATGTATTGGTTGCTGGGAAGAAACTCAGGTCTGCACTGGTGACCAGGTTTGGGCTTGAACACTGCATGCACTGGTTTCTTTATCCTCATTACTAGTTGATTTAAGCTTGTGGTGACAATCTTTAGGGTGTCTTTAACAAAATCTGATACGGATCTTAGTCCGAGGGCTATATTGAAATTAATTTATGATATTCAAGGTGTTATGTGAAAAAAATAATCTTTCGGAGTATAAAGTGAGAATTGAGATATTTTTTAGGGTGTAAAGTGCAAAAAGCCCAAAACAGGAAGGCGCAGAGTGTTTAAGCCTCGCTACACTTCGATACATTTCACTTTCTTCCAGGCCTGGCGCTTCAAACAGCAGCCCAATACTACTTGGTAGGATAGGACATGATTGGTTAATTTCATCCAGTCCGTTCTTTCCCGATCCAACCCAACCACTTGAAAATAGCTTTATTTCTTTACAGATGTGATTGCTGTGGGTCATATGGATAAACTCATGTGATCTAGATTTCTCTGGTGATCATTTTACCATTATGTCTCTTAAACATAAGAGTGTCAAAAAATCTGACATGATTTATTAATACGATACAAAATTAGCGAATTTGAGTATTATTTAAATGACACGTTTAATAAAGAAGTGGATTCGATCTGATATAATTAATAAACGAATTGAGCATGAGTGAAGCCAATAAAAAAAATATAGGACACGATTTATTTATATATCAGTTATATACGACACAAACTTCATATAACAAGAATTAATACGGGTAGAGTATTTCTTGACATGAACTCGTTTCACTTGACACGATTGACAAACTTATTTAAACAATTATAATTCAATTAATGTATGAGTATATCCACAAATTGGGTGGCTGGGTCTTTTTATACCATCGTAGGTGAATTTAAAGAGCAATGCTATGGGGACCAAATTTAAAAATTTAATCTAGAAATTTAATTCAATATAACAATTAGATTAGAAGTGAGTGCCAGACACCTAACAATAACCCAATGCACGTATTTTTATTTTCCATTGCTTCTTTGCATGATGGTCCGTGGGGGCGAGCCATATGTTGGTTGTTGGTTCTCTCAAGTCATTTATTCCATAGGGGTAAAAAATACAAAAATAATACAACTTGAATTTAAATTATTGATCTAAACATTTATAATAATCATTGAATTAATAATATGTCCCAATATTTATTAGAATTCACAGTTAATTTAATAATTATGATGAATTATGTCAACAAATTATATAAATTCAAATAACATTATTGAAAACACAATCCACTACTTTACCCCTCGGGCGGATCAAAACTGTCCAGACTCCGATGGCCCGTCAAAATTGTGGGTCAAACAGTGGTTTTCATGTTCACCCACCCAAAAAATAAAAAAATAAAAAATCTTTTTCAATTAGGGAATCATTGCAAATCTTGAAACTTCAGGGCCTTTAAAAGGAATTTTTTTTAATAAGTAATGATTGCCAGAAAATAATAAAATAAAAAAACAGCTGGTTATGGGGCTGTTTCTTGTTGGACGTCTCCTGCAGAAAGCAAGACCTGCCAACGACTCTGTGTTCGTGGCCGTCGTCGTTTCTCACTCTAGCACTCTTAGGGTTTTCAAACTGCGTCCCCGGATTTTCAGAAACCAAGCCCTTCACCGATTCTGTGTTCTTCGCCGTCGTCGTTTCTCACCCTAATCCGTTCAGGTAATTTTTTTTTCGCTCAATATATCCGTGTAAATACGTGATATATCTCAGAAATATTCGTTTGATCTGGTTTTTGGATACTACATTCGATTGATGCCTTGATTGTTGTTCGATAATCTTTAGTTTTTTTTTGAGAAATTTATATTTATTCCCGTAAGAAACAGTTTTAATGCCGATATTTTCTGAGAAGGAAATTCTTATTGAGTAGAATTTGTTCGAGTTGTGTGATCTTTTTTTCCCCTCCTACAGCCATGGATAAAAAATCAAACGACAGCGAGTCTGTTAGTGCTCGGATTCAGCAGTTGGAGCATGGTATGTACTGTAATTGTTATGCGAAGCGCTAATTACTTGGCTTTACATTTTGTTATTTATTTGTTGGTAAAACGCTTTACAAAAATTATAATCTTAACTGGGTCGGTTTGTTGTCATGCCTAACGACTTTTTTACAGGTTCTGAGCAAAACCCCCTTTTTCTGTTGAGTATAACCATAACATCAACGTAAGATGTCATTGAATTTTCTTGATCACTTACTGTGACATAGTAAAAAAAACCTAGCAGCCCAGGCCCGTGCGGTGGATATTTAACCTTCATTATGATTTCTTTCTTTTATATCTACTACTTAACAAATTAGGTAAGTAATTATCTAAAGTCATAGGGTGATAATCTTAATTTTTTTAAATAAATTCAAATTAAAGGTGGTTAGTTAGTGGGGAATACATGGATAGTTATAAATGATATGTAGTGAATTGTGATTGGAAGATTTTTAATTTAATAATTAAAAACTCTAATAAATTAGAAAAATAGGAGGGAATACCTCTCAAAAACCTCTTTCTAAGAATTTGTCAGTCATATATATAGATTACTGAAGGAAGGAATACTTAAACATAACCGCTTGAGAGAATTTTGCACCCTATACATAGTTTCAATGTGTTTTCTAAGGCATAGAAGAAGGTAATTGGAGGAGAGATATGTAGCTTCGTTTAGTGTAGCATTCCTTTTTGCTACCCAACTTGTGATGTAAAACTAAGTGTGTGGCGAAGATCAAAATTTCGTTTTAAAATGATTGAAACGGCCAAAACGTTTCCGTTTACAAGGAAACAGAAACGAATTAGTGATGAAATTAAAATTTTAATACGTCGAGGTGTTTCATAATGTTTCAAGGTGTTTTGTAATGTTTCAATGCATTTGCATACTTGTTTCAAAATATTTCAAGACATTTCAAGATATCTTGGTATATTTTGACCAATGTTTTAGAAAATTAATTTTTAATTTTTTCATTTATGTCTGAAAAAGATCGAAATGTTTCCGAAATAAGTCGAAATGTTTCTGAAATAAGTCGAAATATTTCTGAAATAAGTCAAAATATTTCTGTTTTCTAGGTGATTGAAATAATGCATCGAAACGAAATTTTGATCCTTGTGGTGTGGGAAATTATTCTACAAGTTTTGATGCTATTTTTTATGTATGAAAGCTTGGAATACTAAGGGTATAGCCATGTATTATTAGTATTTTTAAACTTGCGTATGGTACTAACAAACCGTAAGTAGGGGCTGATTGGTATTCTTTAGCAAACTAAGATTGAGATGGAAAGGGACTTTTTTTCCCCCCCCAAGGTGGTAGATCGCGAAAATTCCTAAATGGTTACTGAATTTTCTGAACAACATTGATGAATGGGACCGTGGTTGTTAGGTGAAAGGCTATTTTGATAAGGAATGGTTTAGTCTCATAAAGGTGAAGTTTCAGGTTGGATAAATAGGTAAGTTGTGTCCAGAAAAAAAAAAATAAACCTCAATTGGATTCCTAGACGTTACAGAGACTAGCATTGCATTAAGTAACTCAAAAGCGCTACAAAACCTTATGGAAAAAATTCTGTACAATAATCTGCATTCAAGTCAAAGAGTACAACTTCCAGGCGATTTGAACTAGATAGGATGCACGCTCCATATTAAATGCATAACCACTTTGACTAATTAATGTCTATAAACCTGCTAAAATCCATTCATATAGGCTGGAGTCACTGGATAACAAAACCGATAAAATAGAACCCATAGCCCATTATCACAACCCATATCTAGAAAGATTTGGATTTGCTTGAATATCCTTTGTGCCTTGTATATAACAACTAGCTGCCCCAACCATGCGATGCACTAGGTTTCCAACTTGTTATCTTATTTTCAAAAAAATTTCCTCATATCTCCCCTCTCCCACTCCCGTTATTTGGAAAATCTGATAAAGAAGTATTCAAGTGATCGGGTAGTAAAAATATTCTTTAGATAAATTTAATAAAATGGTGGGCAGTTAGTGGGGGAGGAGATTGAGTAGGTAAAAGGACGATTAGATGAGACTTTTGATTTCTAATTTTATAGTTGAAAATTCTAAAAATTTAGAAACTAGAAAGTAGGGACACCCAATTGATTGTTATATAGAAGATTATAGATATGCATAACTTACTTGCGTTGTACCAAACTAATATCTGATTCAACCAAAACCAAGTGCCCTTGCTTTCTCATTGTGTCAACTTCTAAGATGTCGTTCTTTACTCAATTTGCTTCTTCATGTGCTTTTGGGTTCAAGTTCTTTGGATCACGGCTTGAGACAACTGGTTTGTCTATTCCATGCCTGTTGAAAATCAACAAATGCTAGTAGCTTTGGGGCAAATAATGACGCGCATGATTAGTTGTGGATTTGATGGTGTACTGGGGATGCAGGGCCTATTCAAAAAATATAATTTGTATTTGGTGTTGTTTGACTCAAGTGCTGCAAAGAATGCAGGCTTCTCACAAGTCACAAGAAGCTTCTAAGATATTCCATATATAACAAATACGTTAGCAAAGTGTGAATAAGAGAGGCAATATTCTTTAGCTAGGCTTTAACCTCTTACAGTTAGAAGATGTTGGATCAAGACTGATCAGTTTAATTGATGGGTTACCGGCAGAGGCCATGGTACAGAGTAACTGCCATTATGCTGCTACTACACACGCATTTGTTTCAGATTGTGCATTCTAAACCAATTAAAATAAAAAGTGAGGACAAAAGTTGTATGTGCAAATCTTACTCACAGAAGCACCATTGAAGATCCCAAGCTTGGAATACATGGCTTCCCAGCTTGAAGATTGCATAAAGAATGAGTAAAAGTAGAACAAAGGAACATCCAAAAGAAACATGATCAGTGATGTGTGAGATTCCACCACCTAAATGGTGTTCTCCAGTAAATCTAATTTTTATCATTCCTTACCAATTTGTGATACCCCAAAAGGTTAAGAAGCAATTTCTGAATTCTGACCCCTAACCCTCAAATATTCATGCCACACAAATCGTGTGCGGTTGCGAATGAATCAGAAGACTTGGTAGCTTGTGGTATGAACTTCTAGTCTCAAGAATACTGGATATGTTTCTAGACTACTTCCTATTCCATAAAAAAAAAATGTTTTCCTATTGATCTAGTATTTATGAAGCTATCCACTCTCCACCCTCAGTTTAAAATGCCTCCTTCCGATGCATCAAAGTAAGTATTTTGTTTGGGCCATCTAATATTGTCATCTTAAAATTCCACCTTTTTATTAAATCACCACAGTAGAAAAAAAGTAGGATTTTTTGGAAATTAACAATTATTATTTTGGGTTTTTATCTTATAATTCACATCAAGTTGGTTGTTATTGGAGAACTCATGTCGGTGACCTTTCTTGGAGAGGCAAACCTTTAAACTTATCTACTCTCTACGCCATAGATACTATACACTAGTGCACTAATTTTTCTCCATAATATCTCAGTAATTGATCCTTGGTTGTTTGATCTAAATTTGGCATTGCATTCTCTTTCTCATTCACCGGATTGAGTCTATGGCGGAAAGCATTAAGGCATCTCATCAGTTCTGCTTCCAACATAGAATGTCCACTGGCTTGTTGCTTTGATCCGCTATACTTAGAATCATACACATCTTATTACCATTTTTAATAGATTGATGATTGGATTTGAACCCTAGTGTAGGCCCATACTGGCCTTAGGGCCTAGCCACAGATTATTAACATGATGCCTTTTCCATTTTTTTATTGTAGAGCGTGATCAACTACGTAAAGATATTGAACAATTATGTATGCACCAAGCTGGACCTAGCTATCTCGCGGTGGCTACTCGAATGCATTTTCAGAGGTATAAGATTTTTTATAGGTCCATGAGATCATCATAATCTAGTTTTTGGTTGGAGTAGGGTGAGTAGGTTTTCTATGTACACAAGCAATAAGGACACCTTGCATTGAAATCAATTCCCAATTAGGACAGCTGGCCTGGAGCAGGAGATCGAGAACTTGAAGAAGAGGTTAGCTGCTTGCACAAGGGAAAATCTAAATCTTCAAGAGGAGCTTTCGGAGGCGTATCATGTTAAAGTGAGGTTCTTTTGCCTTTTTTTTTTTTTGATATCAGTTCTAAAATACTATTCTAAATTCTTACATGTTGTATTTGCTGTCTCCAGAGCCAGTTGGCAGACTTACACAATGCGGAGGTCTCTAAGGTCTCTCTCTCTCTCTTTTATTCTCTGTGTGTGTGTGTTCATGTGCATGTAGCCAGTGTGAGCAATTCAATTGTGGATGAAAGGAATTTATGAATCATTCACTTGCGGAATGAGCATCACCAGTGTACACTCAAGTATATATCCATGACAGACTGTTATTGGAAAGTAACTTATGTGGAAACAACCTCTCTATTTTTCCAATTCATGGCAATGCCTTGTGCCTTGACCATTATGCTAATGCTCTCTATGTCCCTTAGAGAAACTTCATACATCAGTAAGTGGAAGGATTTTTGTACAGTTACAAAGCTCACATACCATGTAGAAGAATGTGCCAAGCATGGGTCTTCCGTAAATGTGTAGATAGCTTCTAGGGGTCTGAATTTTACATAAATGTGTCTTGATTTTCTGATTTTCCATTTTTAGTTAGCACTCAAGTATATATGTCCAGCAATTGTGGCCAGTTGCAAATTTTCACGGTTGCTTTCCTTATTTATTTTTCCAGAATATGGAAGCAGAGAAGCAGGTTAAATTTTTTCAAGGTTGTGTTGCTGCTGCATTTGCCGAGCGGGATCATTCTGTAATAGAGGTTACAAACAGTGAAAATTCTGTGTTTTTTCTGATAGTATATTTTTTAGCTGTGGGGTACTGCTTGGTGTGATGCTAGTGACTGGGCTGTTGTTTTATCTGAGTTTGAGGGCAGCTGCTTTGTGTGAGTGAAGCAAAAGGTTAAATATTCACCCAGTTCACCCTTATTTCCTCTTCCCACAACCTAAACCAATGAGAGGGGTTGTGGCATGGTGTTTTTGTCCGTTTTCATTTAATTTTTATGATGTAGATCTTGGTTTTAGTATTTAGATACTGATAGGGCTTATCTGCATGTGTAATATTTAAAGTACTTTGATCAACTAATTCCTGAAAGGATTCTGATGATTATATCTGGCTTGTTCACAGGCTGAAAAAGCTAAGGAGAAGGAGGAGGTCATGTCCCAAAATTTAAATGATTTAGAGAAGAGGTAGTTTTTCAAATGATTGGGTGCACAGTTATTGATGGGGATCGTGTAGGAATTGGATAAATATTATAGATTAATTATGATAGTTATTTAGATACTTATAATATTTATCTTTTAAGTAATTTCTTTTAACTTTTAGGGGTTTAGTTGTTATTATGACTATTTATTTCTTTTAGAGTTCTTTTAGGATTTATGTTCTCCCTATATATATTGGGGATATGATATTTGTTTGGGGAGACTTTGATTATTGATTATTGACTATTGATATTGAATCTTCTTTCTAAAATTTTCTCTATTCTCATCCCTTCTCATCCTTAATTCTTCTCTAGTGCGATTTACATCAATTTGGTATCAGAGCTTAATTACTGTTCACGCCTGTTCGTGCACTGTTCACCATCCCTGCATATTTAGAAAATTACAGCAACATCCCAGCTGTTTTAGAAATTACAGAAACACCCCAAAAAGTTTCAGAAGTTGTAGAATCACCACCAAAAATTTCAAAATTTGCAGAATCTTCTCCTAGAAATTTCAGAATTACATAAACATTACCCCAGAAGTTGCAGAAATTGCATAATTTTTCCCCCAGAAGTTTCAGAATTGCAGAAACATCACCAATAGATCCATAAAATTGCAGAATCATCCCAAAAAAAATTTAGAATTTCCTCTTGATTATGGTATGCATACTCTTATAGAATTTGAGATTAATATTTTTATTCATTGAAAAATTAGAGAATTTGCAAAGGATCCAAAACATATTTTCTTCTATTTAAACTTTCTTGAAATTGTTAATTGCATTCTTGAATTTGTTCTTATTTCATTCTCATCTCTCAAGAGTCACTCATGAGTCCCTCTAATGCACATGTTTCAAGAGTCTCTCGTCGAGGACATCATCATAGGAAGTCTAGGGATGTTTACATGGAGTCAACTCATATGACCAAACTAGTCAAAGATCCTTCTATATTTAGTGGCACTTTAGATCTCAATCAATTCTTGGATTTGTTAGCTAATTTAGAAGAATATTTTGATTGACATGGCATGTCGGATTTCCATTGCGTCCGTTTTGCTAAATTAATGTTGGAGGGTTCGGCCAAGAAGTATTGATAAACAATCCAAAAAAGCCTAGACCCTTTAGGAGAATCACCTATCACTTGGGTTGAAATGAGATATAAATTGAAAGAAAAGTATTTGCCTATTTCTTACATGGATCAAGTTTGTGACCAATGACTCAATCTTAGACAACATTCTTCTAGTGTCTCTGATTACTTTGCCTAATTTGATTATCTCATGTACTTGTGTGACATTGTTGAAGAACTTTGGACAATTGATCAGTTTATTTTTGGGTTGAGACAAAAAATTAGTAGGGAGGTTAAGCAATATACTTTTAATACGTTAGTTGCAGCCTATCAATATGCTCTAAAGGTTGAGAGATTTTATAAAAAATCCAATTATATCTTGATGGGTTCTCAATCACAGCCTGCTGATAGGACATCTTCTAATTTTAATTCTATCACATATGAGTATCATGATTACTTAAACGATGTCGATGTTGTTTCTGCATGCTTTCCTAATCTGAATGTGGCATAGGATTTAGATATTTTAGTGTCAGATAAAGAGAAAAATGTTACTCATATGGATTTCCAACTCCCTCATTTGGTTTCGTCATATTAGAGTTCTCCTCCTTTGCACTCACAAGAGTCTATTTCGAAAGAAAGTTTGTGTGAGGCTTTGTTTGTGTCAATTCTTGAACCATCATTGGTCTTAGAAATTGTGGAAAAGTCTATTGAGTCTACACCTATGCAAGATATTAAGCCAATCGAGTCATTTATTGCATAATCTAATAGTGACTATTCTATGTCTACTTGTCCAAGTCATCATGACTTTGTTACAAATTCTTCTCAATCTGAGATTGTAGACATTGATTCTTTGCCTACTGTCAAGTGTTCAATTGAGCCTGTACTTTCTTATTCAGCACCAGAGTGTTATAGTTACTCCTTTGTCATTGATGTCTTGTCTCATTGAATGCCTGTTGTTCAAATCTAATGAGAATTTTTTTGCTATTCTTGAGTTTGGATCTAATGCTTATTTGCTTAATTTTTTATTGAATGTTAGTATTAGTCCAGATTTTTATTTGGCGGACATGCTGCTTATTTGAGGTACTCCAGAGCCTCCTATTTTATTCGTAGGTGTTCATACAAATGGAGATTATTGCATTTATCCTGGTCGATGGAAAGAAGTCGATGGTTCTTTCATTCTAAATGAGGCATTATGTCATCTTCATCCTGCTCTCTTAGGGTATTTCTACTTTGAAGACTCTCCGGAGGAGAGTTTTTTTCAACCGGAGGAGAATGATGGAAATCGTGTAGGAATTGGATAGATATTATAGATTAATTATGATAGTTATTTAGATACTTCTAATATTTATCTTTTAAGTAATTTCTTTTAACTTTTAAGGGTTTAGTTGTCATTGTGACTATTTATTTCTTTTAGAGTTCTTTTAAGATTTGTGTTCTCCCTATATATATATAGGATATGATATTTGTTTTGGGAGACTTTGATTATTGACTATTGATATTGAATCTTCTTCCTAAAATTCTCTCTCTATTCTCATTTCTTTCTTCTTTTCTCACTCCTTTTTTATTCCCTTCTCATCCTTAATTCTTCCCTAATACGATCTACATCAGTTATCCTTTTAATTTTTAATGTTTGGTAAAGCTTGAACCTCCCAAGAGAAGATATTGTTATGTAAATATGCTGTTTGGTTGAAAATAAAGTACGAGTTAGAAAAAAATAAGTGAAAGGAACTTCCTTGGTGACAATCTGTTGCACAAAAAGAGTCTGGAAGATTATTGCTTCAAAAATTCTTGAAGAATCTCTAGAAAGCATGCTTATTCTCACTGAGAATAAAAAAGCAATTTCTTCTTTGTACATGCATTTTTTGATTGGATCCGTCCGAGCAAGGGTGGTTAAGCTTTCATTTTTGAAAGTGTGGTCTTTGTATGTTGTGGTTAGTCTATTTGTATGTTCTTATTACTTTGAGCATTTAGCTAAGCCATTGTAACACTATGGTTCACGTTTGGGCTTAGCGTTTGAAGGGATGGAATGGGTTCGGGGGTCATATCTTTTCTTTTTCCCGTTAAAAGAGAAAGAAAGTAACTATTTATTTTCCCAAGGAGCGGACATGGTTGAGAACGACAAAAACATGTTCATACCAAAAGTATGATTCGGATACTGGAAAAACTTGAAAATATGCTAGTAGTGGGAATAAAGGGGAATGTTGATGTCCCCTGCATATGGTGATGCTTGCAAGTCCCCATGTTAGCTTTGCATTGTTCAAAAATTATTGCCAGTAATGATGTCCTGCCATCTTTTAGTTATTTGTTCTTTCTTTTTTTCTCCACTTTCTTCTTTCCTCTTCGGCAACCATTGGACTTGAGGCTTGGCTGTCGACATTCCGTTGATGGTGGTGCGTGATTGTTGCCACAGAGTGATATTCTGTATTGTTTTTTTGAAGTACTTGGACATTGTCCCTGATGTACAAAACTAGTCGTCCATTGGTCTAGTCACTCATGTTACTTGTATAATTTGTTTTGCTGCTTTGGGTCTTTATGCTGTCGAGTCATTTCATGCTTTGTTTGATCTTGGGTAAATTACGTCCACCTCCTTGAGGTTTGGTCAAATAACAACTAGACCCTAGCTTGTATAGGAAATAACACTGACCTCCCCTGTAAATAACGGCCGCTTTATTTCTGTGACGAAGATAACTAAATGACTATATTGCCCTCAACTCCACCGTCCCCAAATTATCCTCTCAATTTTCCCATAACAACCTAAATTTCATCTAAACAACAACCACTAGCCATCACCCTCTACGAACCACCAAAAAACAACTCCTTCCACTCTGCAAACAACCAATCAAAGTACCTTCAGCCCTCACCACTTTCCACAATCACAAGTAAAATGGTCCTTGTTAATTGTGGAAGATTAACACAATATTAGAGAGAAACAAAGAGAGGTTAAAACTTAACCTAGCTCTCATACATCACTTGGATTTATAGTTAATCTACAGTAATACGAATTACACATACACCCTTTTACTATTAACAATTTACACATACTACCCTATTATTCTTAACACTCCCCCTCAAGTTGGACTATATATATCATATAATCCAAGCTTGGAACAAATAACTGTAAGACGTGTACGACTCAATGCTTTGGTAAACATATCTGCAAGCTGATCTTCAGATTTCACAAATGGAGTTGTAATCTCCCCAGCTACTATCTTGTCCCGAATAAAGTGACAATCAACCTCAATATGCTTGGTTCTCTCATGAAACACAGGATTGACGGCGATATAGATAGTTGCTTGGTTGTCACAGAACAACTGTAAAGGAAGTTGAACTGGAAATCCAATTTCTTGGAGGGAGTGTAGTAGTCAAGTCAATTCACTCGTCGTATGTGCCATTGCCCTATACTCAGCCTCAGCATTGGATCTTGCTACCATTGGTTGTTTCTTACTTTTCCATGAGACAATATTACCTCCTAAGACAGTACAATAACCAGTGGTTGATCTCCGATCAGAAAGAGAGCCAGTCCAATCAGCATCTGAGAAACCTTCCACTCTAAGATGTCCATTAGCTCGATATAGCAGTCCAAGTCCAGGAGTTCGTTTGAGATATTGCAGAATACGAGTAACTGCCTCCCAATGTAGTATTCTAGGACATCCCATAAACTGACTTACTATATTGACTGTATATGAAATATCCGGTCGAGTAATAGTGGATAATTAAACTTCCCAACTAATCTGCGATACCGACCCGGATTCTCAAACAATACACCATCATCCATCAATAATTTTTGATTCGGATCCATAGGCACATCAATCGGTCTACCACCCAGTAAACTTGCTTCCTCAAGTATGTCAAGTACATATTTCCTCTGAGATAAATAAATACCTTGTTTAGATCAAGCCACCTCAATACCCAAAAAATACTTGAGTTTTTCTAAATTCTTAATATGAAATCGATCTTAGAAGAATATTTTGAACTTGGTAATCTCCTCAGAATCATTTTCAGTAATCACAATATCATCTACATAGAGCACCAATAGAACATACCCAACATCTGTCTGCTTATGAAACACAAAATGATCTGTTTGACATCGAAGAAGACCAAACTCATCTGAAAACTTACCAAACCATGCCCTTGGTGACTGTTTCAAACCATACAAAGATTTTTTTTAACCGACATACACTCTTACCATACTCCCCTTGAACAGTAAACCTAGGTGGCTCTTTCATGTAGACCTTTTCAACCAAATCACCATGTAAGAAGACATTTTTGACATCTAACTGAAACAAGGGCCAATCAAGATTAGCAGGAAGAGAAATCAAGATATGAACAGAGAAAATTTGGCAACTGGAGAAAAAGTCTCCTCATAATCAACACCATAAGTCTGAGTAAAACTCTTTGCAACAAGTCAGGCTTTGAAATGCTCCACAGAACCATCAGGGTGAAATTTAATAGTATACACCCAACGACAGCCAACAGTTCGTTTACCAGAGGGTAAGGGAACGAGATTCCAAATTCCATTATGATGTAAAACAGTCATCTCCTCCTCCATAGCTTTCCTCCAACTTGGATCAAATAATGCACCCTGTAAATGCTTAGGAATAGATATAGCAGATAATTGAGAAGTAAAACAGGAGAAGACAGGAGACAAGGCATCATATGAAACAAAATGAGAAATGAGATGATTAGTAACACGAACGAGTACCTTTGCGAAGAGCAATAGGTAAAGAATCTATATTACCTGAAGTTCCAAGATCCGAAGGCGGCAAGGAAGACGGTACAGGCACTTCAGTCAATGGGCGAGGACGGCGAGAGTAGACACGGAGAGGTAAAGTAGATGGTAACATAGTGGACAACGGAATATTTGAAGATAAGGAAAGGGATGGTGATACAGGAGAGGATCCAAAATCCAAATCCAGAGGCTGAGAAGGTGCTGGAAAGTATGGAACAGATTCTTCAAATGTGACATCCGCACTAGTAAAGTATCGGTGCAGAGAAGGACTGTAACAACGATACCCGTTCTGCGTGCGGGAGTAACCAAGAAATACATATTTGGTAGCTCAAAGGTCAAGTTTGTCAAATTCAGGACCCAAATTGTGAACATAACAGACACAACCAAAAATCTTAGGAGTCAGAGAAAATAAGGGCTTACTAGGAAAAAGAACAGAATATAGACTTTGCCCATTTAACACAGAGGAGGGCATACGATTAATAAAATGACAAGCAGTAAGAACAACATCACTCTAATAATATCGGAAAAATTCATCTGGAATAATAGGGCATGGGTGACTTCCAACAAATGACGGTTCTTGCGTTCAGCAACACCATTTTGTGGAGAGGTGTAAGCACAAGAAGTCTGATGAATAATGTCAGTTTTACTAAGATAAGCTAAAAAAGTATCAGATTCATATTCTCGAGCATTATCGGAACGTAAAGTACGTATACGACAACCAAATTGAGTTTTTATTTCTTTACGAAAAGTCTCAAATATAGAGAATAATTCAGACCGAGCTTTCATAAAAAATAACTAAGTCACACGAGAATAGTTATCCACGAATATCACAAAATAAGGATATTTATTAGATGAAATATTCTTTATTTGATCCCATACATCAGAATAAACTAATTCAAATGGACTAGACACACGATTATTGACTCTAGACTGAAATGACACACGGTGATGCTTACTAAGTTGACAAGCTTCACAAGACAAAGACGACACATAACTAAGACTAGGAACTTGACGCTTGAAATTCTGGAGAGAGGGGTGTCCAAGACGACAATGCCTTTGAAAAGGAGACAACGAGGTCTGTAGAGCTCGGGTAGGTGAATCAAAGTCAAGGTAATATAGGCCACTAGTTTCATGTCCTGTACCAATCTTCCTCTTCGTCTTGAGATCTTGAAAGACACAATAAGAAAGGGTAAAAGGTTACAGAACAATTGAGAGAACGAGTAATATTGCTAATGGAAAGTAAACTAAAAGGGAACTGAGGAACAAATAACACGGAAGATAGGGACATATCAGGACTTAAGTGAGTAGTTTTCAGACCTGAAACTCTAGAACAAGTACCATTAGCAAGAGTAACACTACGCGTGAAAGTAGCAGACTGATAAATAGAGAAAATGTCATACGCACCAGTCATATGGTTAGAGGCGTTAGAGTCGATGATCCAAGGACTGCGAGTAGAGGACAATAAACAGGTGGAAGCAGTACCTGTCTGGGCAAAAGTAGCAGTGGAGGGAGATGAAACAGCCTGTTGTTGGGACAGGAATTGAGCATTCTCCTCTCGACCCAGTGTAATAGTAATCGACCCAGTGTCTGGTGGAGCTGATTGAGGTATAGAAGCAACAACAGAAGTATCATCCTGATAAGAAGCTTGATTAGTAGTATCAGAAGGTTTTTCATGTAAATCCCAATAGAAATCAACAGTGTGTCCTCCACGGCCACAGTAAGTACAAGAACGGGATCCACTACGACCCCCACGACCACCTGTACGACTTCCGCGACCACTACGACCACCACGTCCACCTCGATGACCATCACTATGGCTATTAGGAACCACAAGAGCTGAGAGATCAGTGGAGACACCATGATCAATGACTGAAGGAGTAGACAGTGTAGCACGCTGTAAATGAGAAAAACCTCCAACAGTGATGGAAGACTAGATTCACCCAAATTCTGAGAACGAATAGCCTCATATTCAGGTTTCAATCCTACCAAAAATCTAACAACATTCAGGTCCTCATGTTACTTTTGCCAAACTGTTGCATCAGTAGTAAACGAATGATAAGTCTTCATTTCCTCACAGACTCCTCGAACATGAAAGTAATAATCTGCAAGACTCAATAGTATCTTGTTCCAACTGGAAGTACTCCTTACACACCTCATACGCACGAGTAAAATTACCTGTACCAGAATACATCGTGGCCAAGTGATCCCATATCTCTTTGGTAGTATCAAGATAGAGCAGAGAAGAGCTAATACTGGGCTCTATGCTATTCAACAATAAAGAAATAATCTGAGCATCCTCTTGTTTCCACTGATTATACCTAGGAGTGTCTTCCTTGGGTTTAGAATCCACAAGATATTTCTTAAATCCTCTGCCTCAAAAAAAAAGTTGAACAGATCGGGACCACAGTGTAATTAGTCCCATTAAGTTTGACAGAGGTCATAGGACCATTGATAAGAGTTGGAAGCGATCACAACAACCACCACAAACCACGCCTCACCACCAACGATGGACCACCACAACAGTAAACAACACAATACCACCACCACGACGATGGTTTCGACAAATAGACAACAGTACCACCACGACGAACAAAATTAATTTAGTCAAAATATAAATTTATGATCGTACTTGCTCTGATACCATGTTAATTGTGGAAGATTAACATAATATTAGAGAGAAACAGAGAGAGGTTAAAACTTAATCTAGTTCTTATACATCACTTGTATTTATAGTTAACCTACAGTAATACGAATTATATATACACCCTCTTACTATTAACAATTTACACATACTACCCTATTATTCTTAACAGTCCTAATTACCGAAATAACAAAATAAAATTTATTCAAAGTGTCAACTTAAATCTATTGGGGAAAGAGGATGTTGATCGGTTGAGGCAATGGAGACAATGGCTATACTCATTAATAAATCCTTCAAATAATTCATTGCTATGCCTATGACGAAATCACATCTATCAAGCTCTAGTCGCAATGAAATCGAAATCTATTGCAAATATATATATTTGTTGAAGATGAATTGAATTGGGTTTGGTTGTAGAATTCGGAGGTGGAAGGATTGGCGGGTGAGGGCGTTGGAGGGGTGGGAGTTGTCATGGTGGCCGTAGCAGTGGGTTTGGGTTCAAAAGCTTCATTCTCTCTCCCTCTCTCTCCCCCCTCAAAAAAAAAAAAAAAAAAAAAATCTATTGTTATAGGGGCAACATAAATGTAGATTCTTTTTCCTTCAATATTGATGGGTTTTGACAATCTAATTAGGGATGGTGATAACTTGTGACAGCAATGGATTTTCTTGGTTGAGAGA
Source organism: Ilex paraguariensis (assembly GCA_963454935.2). Lineage (NCBI taxonomy): Eukaryota > Viridiplantae > Streptophyta > Magnoliopsida > Aquifoliales > Aquifoliaceae > Ilex > Ilex paraguariensis. The sequence goes on from CAUOFW020001128.1 coordinate 84,878, forward strand.
GAGAGAGAGAGAGAGAGAGAGAGAGAGGTGATTGGTTTCACGGGTGAAATTGGTTTCGGAGGAAGAATGAGTTTGGATGGAGGTAGTCGTAGTTACCATGGCAGGCAGTGGTGGTTGGTTAGTAATGTTTCTGGTGGACAGCTAGACAGAATAGAGATAAGAGTTTTAGGGTCTTGTTTTCTAAAAATGCAAGCTGATCTGTAAAGGGTAAGGTTGGTATTTTTAAAAAACGAATTGCTTACATCATAAACACTATGATGTCTCATTAACGACTGGGGTAGTTTGTTATAGATAACCAAAGTAGAATGGAGTGCAATATTATTTCCCATCCAGTTGTTATTTGACCAAACCTCTGGATATAATTTACCCTTTGATCTTTGTCGTTTTGCATTGGACGCCCATGGATTGTAATTTTAATGTTGGAGGCAAACTTTACTTGTGAAACAGGGTAGATGAGCTTACTTCTGGCTGTCTTGAAGAGAAGAAGTTAACAGCTAAGCTGCAGATTGATCTAGAAAAGCAGGAGCATCTCAATGTGACTTTCAAAAAGGTACACATTTTGGTACAAATTATCACCTGCATGATGCCATATTGATATATTCTTCTGATAGGTGATAATAGTTAGATTATATAGGTAATTTCTTTAGAAAAAGTGGACTAATAATTTTTAACACAAATATCAAAAGTGCACGCCAGGCATTGAGGTAGTAAAGTGATGCAGTCATGCAAATGTTAAGCTCTAGCTTCAAAGTTCAAACACATAGTTGTAACACTGACAGTAATGGTGAATGAGTAGGTGAGATGGCTCAGGGCATGGTTTCGAAATCAGAAGTCTATCTGCGTCTACTCAATTTTCATGATTTGGGACTTGACTCAAATGGGTGTTGGAGTTGGACACCCTTGTGTAACTACAAAAGAAGAAAAGGTGCACCAATTAGAGAAAGGAAAATAAAGGACTTTTTGAAGTCCTTGACAGAGACCTAAAAAAACTTGAAGGATCTAACACCTTGCACCAAATTATTGTCAAAAGCAAAATGAATTCGATGATGGTCTCACCCTCAAAACTCACTTTGTACATTAAGCATTCATTTATTAAGATGCTGCCAGCCTACTTCCCGATACCAAGGAACAAACAGAAAAAAATGATGTCCAAGTGGGGAAAGAAAATCTAGCAGGCATCAAAATAGTTGAAAGTTATAACTATAGTGGAATGCTGCAGTGTTTGTGTTCATGATAAATACTAGTATGACAGAAATTTACTTGACCAAGAAGAAAACATTTTCTGGTCTTTAAATTCGGTGCCTGACATTTCTCACCTTTGTCTGCACATTGCCTGACATTTCTTAAGATTTAGTTTTGCCTTCTCTGCCACCTGTTGAATGGGTATCTGACTATCTGTATATTTTAAATGACAGTTCTCCTGCAAACTATAGTTTTAATTGGTGTTGAAAGGAGTCAAAAGTTTTGGGCTTTCCTGCAAGTATAAACTTCGAAGGGATGTCGTGCCTTGTGTGTAGACTTGTTATAAATGGGAATGTTGTAACTACTGGCATTACTATGTTTATTCTTATTATTAATGATATGATTGTTATTATCTTACAGAAGAACAATCTCTCCAAAAGGCTTGTAGTTCTAAGCTATTAAATTCTTTTCTTACTAGAGATGAATGGATGTTCATTTGTTTTGGATGTTGATGTTTTTAATCCAAAATAGAGATTTCTCTGGAGGCTTTCGCACAACCTTGTGAGATTTTTAGTACATTATCAGAATGTTTATGATATGCACGAACAGGATATGGTGTCATTATAGTAGTATAAAGTAGTTTCTTATGATTTTGTTGACTCATGAGTTGTTAGGGGTCCACTTGATATTTGTCAGAAACTTTATAAAGACTGGTTGCATATTAATTACTCATATGTCATTTTGCTACATGAACAATGTGCTTCTCATTTTTGGATTTAATTATTTCTCAATATTATCATTTATCACAGGTTGTTGATAAATTTTATGAGATCAGACAACATTCTCTGAGGCCGTTTGGGAGTACTAGTTGGGAAGATAAATGTGAATGCCTTCTGCATGATTCATCAGAAATGTGGAGCTTCAATGATGGGGAAACTTCCACCTCCAAATACACCGTAAGTTTTGATAATCTAACAAATTTTTTAAATTTTCATCCGTGTGAGTTGTGCTGTAAAGTTGCCTGACGTGTTGAATATTTATTCACTGATTGAGTTTCTGCCAAATTTATTTGTACTTCCAAAAACAACATTCATAACTATAGTTGTTAGTATCGTACGATACGCCACAATACACTTGAAAAATGATATGTATCGCGTCTCTTTATCGTTTTTGCACCGTATCGTACGATACATGATACGATACGATATGTACGATACGCTTTGCCTGATACGTACGATGCGTGATGATTCTGTTTGTTTATTTTTTATTTTTTGGGATTGAAATGACATCATTTTACCCTAAAACTTATTTTTAAATCACTAATTAGTGAAACAACGTCGTTTCAGTGGTTATAGTTTAAAAAAAATAAATAATGTCTAATATTAATGTTGTTCAATTGAATTCAAAATTTTTAATTAATATTAAAGTTGTTCATGTAGTTGATGTTAGAAGTTTGAATTAGAGGTCTTTGCATTTTGATATTACTGAACTATGTTGGAAACTTGAATAGGTGGTGGAATATTAATGAAATACTATGTTATTATGAGTCTATGACTTTTTTATAAAGGTATATACATATATTTTATTAATAATTATTTAAAAATTAAAATTACGTACGATACATTATTTTTAAAAAACGATACACCTTCCGATATACGATTTAACAACTATGTTCACAACATAAATGAACTTTCATTGAATTTCTATCTCGACACCCCCCTCCCCTCTTTCCTAATTTCTTTCTAAAAAAAGGGAATGCTTATTCAAGATTGATTTTCCTGTATGAGGCAAATTCACATGATTTTTTACCTTAAGTTCGCGGTTGAACTCCTTTTGTCTTAGATGTGATCTTAATGGGGCAGAGCCAAGCTAAGCCTGAATGTGATCATGTAGTTCTTGCTCAAACAAACTTGATCTGCTGATGCGTTACTAACCTGGATGAAGATCACTTCATACTAGATAATACTATACTTTGCTCAGATTTTTTTTTTTTCCATTTTAATATCACTTGTATCACGGTGCAGAAGGAAGTCTTTTCTGCTTTGCCAAAATTATGCCTTACTGGAATACTATTTATATGATGGTGATTATATTAGGCCTGGGTTATTTGCCTGCCAGTGTGTGAGAATAATGTGATCTATTTTTTATGCTTATATATGTGCTGTATAGTATCCTTTTGATATGCAGGTTTTATGATGGGATTAGCCTAGCAAAATGCTTTGTTTTGATATTCTTAAGGTTTATTTGGAGCTTAGGAGAACTAAACCTGTTTACCTTGATATCATGTTCAGTGAATCTTATGAGTTTCTCTTGGAGGGTACGATGTATAAGATCACTTTGATGGGAAGTTTAGAAATTCTTCAACCAAGGATTGCTACATTTTGCAATTTGGATTGTGTTTCATAACTTTGACCAGAGATATTTCCTGATATATTTTTGCATTTTTTGCTATTCATAATCTGATTAACTTTTCATTCAGACAGAGTGCTCTAGAGGAAGAAGTAGAGATCTTAAGAAAATCTGTGGATAATCTTCAAAACAAGCTGCGGGTGGTATGCTTCTGGTTTCTGGTCCTTGTCTTGTTTGGGAGTGCAGTAACTAAATTTGTTTTCCTCCGTTTTTGGCAAATAGGGATTGGAAATTGAGAATCACTTGAAGAAGAAGTTTTGCGATTTGGAAAAGAAAAGAGTGAGAACTAAGTTGTTTTCTGAAAGGAGATATGATGTTTACCCTTTTCTGGTTAGTTTTGATTTTATTGAGTTACATGCAGATTCTTTCAGAAGAAAAGGTCAAGAAGTGGATAGCAGGGTTACTTCATTACCATTCTCTGCACAGAGTTCACATCATGAACCTACTTGATGAGGGATATTTGCATCTAAAATCAACTATCAATTCTGTAGAAGAAAAGATCAGGCAAATTGATATCAGTGGAGGACAAAATTTAAAATCTCCTCCAGTAGATGTAAAGTTGCCTGAAAGCGAATGTCGAGATGTACATATAAATACTAATGCTGATTTGATCACAAAGGTGCAGAGTACAGACTCTCCTGTATAATTGCTTTACTTTTTTGTGGGTTACCCTTTCTTCCTTTATGATATATTTTTTTTGGTTTGCATAATTCTTTGAAGTTAATTATCATACTGTGTTTTGGATTTCTCATTACAAATACTTGACATTTGCCACCTTGCCCACTTAGGTGGGAAACCGTCCGTAGCGGGCTACCATTGGTCAATACTACAATTCATTGCAAGATGACCAAAACTCTGAACATGCAAAAGAAATTACAGATTTTTTGTGAGGGTTGACTGAAATGTTTTTTCTTCCCAATACATTCTCCTTTGTATGTGCCTCCAAATGTTCAATTCCACAATCTTATTAAACTCCTCCATGATGAGCAAATGCGTGCATGTCTACTCTTGTGTATGTATATCCATAACCTCTTGTAATTTTGGTTGTTTTTTTTTTTTGGTGAATATTTTGTTATGAAAGTAATGCTTCTTATTCAAAATTAGAACAACATAGTCCAGATAATTTTCTCATCCTTTCTTCCTTCTTCCTATATCCTAGTTACTTGTTGACAAATCTGGATAAAACCTGTTAACCCTCAAATATTAGCTAACTGATGCTTATGATGTTAATTTATGGTTCTGACACAGGTTAACCGTTAACACTTGACACTATTTAAATAATTTAGTTAACTATGATGCCCTAACATCCCCTAGACACTTTCAAACCTCAATAGGTATTCCATCAGGTCCTAAAGATTTTCCTGTCTTTATTTTCTTTAATGTATCCTTTATCGCCGACATCCTAATCCTACAAAAAAATGTTTCCTCTATATTTTCATTTAGTAACTTTTAAAAGTAATTCTTCCAGCTTTCTTTAATTTTCTTGTTTTGTACCAAAACCCACTCAAGTGCATTAGTTACATTCAAAAGACGGATTTCTGTCTAAGCTGTTTTCATACAGTTTGTGTTTAATATGTGCATTTCACATCTGAGGAAATGCCTATTATAAAAAAATGCCAGTTTTTTTACACTCAACATGATTTTCAGTTTTGATTTTGAGAATTGGTGTTTGTCTGCAAAGCTTACATGCAATAATACATGTGGAATCATGACTTGAAGTGGAAAATTTCTGAGTAGAAGTTCACTGTTGTCAGACTTAAATCTTCATTTTCCTTTACACGGGAATTTTGAATTTAGTTGTTGGTTTTGGCCTTATCTGTTGCAGGGTAATGTAACTAGCTTGCCAAGCACTGTTACCGTCAGAACTGGCGATGCATCAACAGCCCTTGCTCGGGCATTGCATGAGAAGGTTGTTTTAATTCTTAATCTCCGCCATATTGCATTCTCTGATAATTTTGTTTGAGTTCCTATCTTTGGACGTTTGATGCTGTTGTTCATGCTCCTCATTGGTGCGTTGTAATTTTTGTTTACTCCTCTCTAAAATTTCATTCAGGTTGCGGCATTGTTGCTTCTATCACAGCAGGAGGAAAGGCATTTGCTAGATAGAAATGTGCATGCAGCTCTTGAAAGAAAAATGGAGGAGCTTCAGCGGAACTTACTACAAGTAATTTTCGAAGTGTTGGTTTCCTGCACTTTTGAAGATTTTATTTTATAGTGTTGCCTTCAAGCTGCTCACTGTGTTACCCGTGTTACTGCTAATGAATGCTCCAGTAGAATGTTATTCTTTTGACAGGATCGATAGTACAAAAAAATTTATGTTGGTAGATAGGATATAAGCAATGATAATCTAGATTATATGTGGCACTACCACAACATTGGTCATGAAGTTGTAAATTTTGTGTCTGAAAGATTTAGTGGCAGCATTTGGGACCTGTTTATATCAGTGATGTCCACTTGTGATCTTCTAGTGGATGATGCTATGTGGATAACTCAATGCAATTGCCTCTTAGTAATTTTATTATGTTAATCTAGTGTTGACTGAGCAATATTTTTTTTTTTTCAGGTTACAAATGAGAAGGTAAAGGCTCTTATGGAGTTGGCACAGTTGAAACAGGAATACCATTTACTTCAAAAGTATGATTTCTTCCATGCTTGAGGCTGCAAATTTCAATGTTGGGTGATTCTCATCTTTGTTTTCATGTCAATCAAGTGTTAAATATGGATTTTGGTCTATGTTTGGGTTTTTTTCTGTGACTATCTCTTGAAGTGACTGAAATATTCAAATTCCATATTTTACGTGTTTTTTTCCATTATCATTGCATTATGTGATTCTCATCTTTGTTTTCATGTCAATCAAGTGTCAAATATGGATTTTGGTCTATGTTTGGGTTTTTTTCTGTGACTATCTCTTGAAGTGACTGAAATATTCAAATTCCATATTTTACATGTTTTTTCCATTATCATTGCATTATGTAAAATTTTGTCTCCTCTGACATTGAAACTACCTAGACCAGACCTATCAAAATGCTTTCTTTTCTGCCTTAGGAGCGAAAAAGAATGACTTCTTCCCTTGGAATAGCTCTCCTTACAGACTGATCTAACAATTCTTTTTGATTTAGCGTGAGAAGGCGGCTAGCTACACGTTCCATTTTTTTGTTCGATTGACCTTTGCTTATGGTCTAGGCCTCACATTTGTCTCTGTCATCTCCGTCTCTGTCTCCAACTTCCCTTTGAAAGTCAACACAACATAAGAACGAGTAAAACAAGATAAAGAAGAGCCTGTTTTTGTTGAGAGTAAAAATGGTTTAATCTGAGAAGAAAGGAAAGGAAGTAAGATGTACACTGACAACAAAATCAACTGTAATTATCCTTTTTTTTTTTTTGGTTTGAGTACCACTTCTCAGATTGCATTTTACCCAGAAGGTCTTTCAATGGTTCTAGATATATGTCTTCTAGTTTGGTTTTCTTTTTTGGTGCCCACCAGGGGCAGCAGGGGGAAAGGGGAGGAAAAAATAAGGATTGAAGAAATACAAGGAGACTATATCACTTAACAGAACCTGAAAGTTGGAATCTTAGGAGTGTGATTTTATCAATAACTTGAAGTCCTCACGCCCTGGTATCTCTGTCGGAGCATGAAGTTTTCAAACTAAGCTAAAACAGATTGTTTCACAAATAAACTGATTGTTTTGTGAAGTTTTAGTGCATCAATTGCAGCCCATAGATTTCAGCTTCCCCCATGCTTGAAAGTTAAACTAATAGTTAGACACCTATGTATGGTGCTTCATTGTTGTGTACTACGTAAATTTCACATGGGCACCTTAGATTCTCTATAATACTTGTCTAGGGAGACCATGGCATCGCTATGGCAATGGCCGATATATTCGACACACCAGTGGTTGGATACATACTCTCTACTTGTGGCCAATAAAGAAAAGGGGAGTTTCTTGATTCTTCACTAGTACTATTAGAATCTTCTAGGCAACTGTTTCACTGTTTCTGTTCTTTACTTCCTCCGTTCCTAAATATCTGTCGTTTTACACAATTTTTTTTGTTCTATAATATCTGTCGTTTTATGAAACCAAAGTATAATTAATATTTTTTCTTCCAAATTTACCCTTATCTCTGTTTTTCAATAAGTGTTTAATAGATTAAGTGTAGGCTAAGTGTCTTTCACATTCTTTTTCTTCCCAAAACGTATTAAATAAGGGTATTTTAGTTTTGTGCAATTATTTTTTACTCATATTAGAATTATTTAATAGCTTCCTTAATTCCTGTACAAAAACCTTAAACGACAGATATTTAGGAACGGAGGGAGTATTATCTAGTGGTGATGTGGCTATTTTTATTGTGAGTTTAGTGTCGTTGTCAGCATTGGTTTGGGGTTTTTCCCTTTTTTTATTGTTTCTTTTTTTTTTTTTTGGGGGTGGGGGGGGGGGGGGGGGAGGTGAGGGGACAGGGTGCTTCCGGCCTGTTCCTCTCCTTTATGGATTTTTGTACTAATGAAGTGGGTTATTGTTGCTGAGCTGTTGTATGCTTGCTAATGAATACATAACTTGTTCCCCATAAATGGTTACTTTTTGAAAAAAAAAAATTACTCTCTTGTGATCAGGATGGTGTACTCTGATTTTTGTAATTAGAATGTGCTACGTTTACGCAGGAAAGTGTGTCAAGAGACGAAACAAGGAAAACTTTTGACGGACATCGGACAGAAAAGGATTGTTGCAGACAGAGATGGAAGCTTGATAAATATTCTGAAGAAAACATATATGAAACGGTGGATTGGTACAGTTTCTAATGAAAATGGAGCTGAAGCTGACCAAAATTCTCAAGGAAATATTACCAATAGGAGGTCTAATTACAGCATGGATTTTGCAAGGTTTGCCAAAATAAAGTGTGGTGCCTTCTTGTTGACACACATTTGATATGGAAGTATTTTGGCCATAATATAGTCTACGACATGTCAAACATGGGAAAGTTCGCCAAAATCGTGTGTCGTCTTGTTTTCTTTATTCTCTATTCTTTTTGCAGAATGAAGATAGAAAATGCAACCCTCAAGGAGAGCTTGGAAAGTATGGAGCATCTGACTTCTTCGGTTCGTAGGCTTCGCCTTGCGCTCTTAAAGGTGTGATCATTTTTCAACAACATGCATGAAGAATGTTTCATCTTGGAAAAAATTCTCTTTCTTGTCATGGGACCCATGGTCAATCAACTAAAATAAACCACTTTTCTCTCTCTTTTTTTTCTTTGGATGGGCCTAAAAGTATCATTAAAGCCCGTACCAGCGTACCAGGCCAAGAAAATGGGGAAAAAGTGACAACCCAGTTGCAATTTGTTTTTGAATTTTTATTTTTTTCTTGTGGATGTCCAGCTTGCTCTCAATTATAGCCTGAGAGCTTGATATTTAGCTGGCATAGTTGCATATTTGTTTCTATTCTCTAATATGCAATGTTCTTAAGTGTGCTTGGATTAAAAATTGTTGTTGTTTAGTCACAGATTGGTTGCCTGTTTGACGCTTATTCGTTTTACATTCCCACTACTCATTTTCTGTTTATATTCCTTTGCCATTTTATTTTGTAGGTCAAAGTGTCAGTTGCTTCTGAGGATACTGCTGCTGGCATGTTTGAAGCTCTGGACAATATTGTTACCGAGGCAAAACTAGTCAAGACTGCCCTTGGTAGCTTCCTTCCTGTCAGTTGGTCAGCCGAGGCAGATGTTGGTTCATTAGGTGAACGTTTTGACGAGATGGTTGATGATGGCGGCGACTCCAGCGGAGAGAAGGTAGATTTTGTTTCTGCTGCAGGATTTGAAATGGTGGAGCTCCTGATCCTTGCAGCTCAAATATTGAAGGACGCCAAAACAAAAGGTGGCTTCAGTAATGCTGCTGTTTGAAAGCTATTTTATTTGGTAAATGATTCTTTGTACAGCTCTTAGTAGCTAATCCATGTTATTTATTTTTTGGGTTGCGGAGAATTTGTGCATATGTTGTTGTTTGTAAGTTTGTATTCTTTAGATTGGAATCCAAGAGTCAAGTGGATGGTGCAGGATCGATACTCAAATACCCTAAGTTGTGGATGAATGATCGTTTGTTGTACAGTGATATTACTAATGGTAATAAGCTAATTTGATAGCTGCTGCTTGAGAACAGGGTGACTCAATGCAAAACTATAGTTGCTGCTGCATTTAATTGACTAGGGGTAATTTATGCTCGAAGGCACAGTGCAATGTGAATAATTTTGAAAGTGATGTTGGTGTGGATAAATTTATTTGAGACTGTCGGGTATGCTAATTGAAGTTTGTCTTGTTTTATATTATAGGTTTTGTGTTAAAGCTGATTTTGCATGAAAGAACTAGTTCGATCGGCCTTATTTTTTTAAACATAAACGAGACACACCACCTCTATGGTTCTCCCATGTTTTCCTAGAAATGTGTATTCATAATTAAGAAATCTGTGGTGGTCATAATTTCATGGCTGCCACCAGATTGAATACTAACGAGGTATGATTCTGATGGTAACCAATCATTTTGCCTAAACGTATTGATTCAAATGGTTGGATATATGTATAACTCTCAGAGATAGTTTAAGTGATGATAGAAATAAGTTGTAAATTTAGATATTTTAAATTTGAATTTTGGTAATCTTTTAGAGTCAAGTTATAAGAGATATATCTTTTGTGTATATCTTATATTTGGTGTGGATGATCTGTATTTAGTTGAATTTAATAAAAAAATTAGTCAATGTGCATGTAAAATAGTTGAATATGTCCAAAAGTGATTTGACCGATGCCTTTGATCGTTGGGAAAAAAAAATGGTTGGATGTTTGTAAGTGTTTTTCCACTAGTGTAACACAATTATCCGGTGCATAGAATCCATCATAAAATATTGAGATCTAATTCCAAACACCCTAAAATATTATAATATATCTTAATTTTTTTTGGGACCCCAAAAGATTATATTTTATCCCACAATAATTGGGTTTTCAATTTGATTCTGATAGCTCCTTTCTTCGATATTGTTGTCTTACTCCAAATAGCCGCAGCAATTTGACTTGGCAAAATAAGGCAACATTTGGAGCAAGAATGTGGTTCCGCCTTGGATATTGATAGGCCCGAATTTCACTGGACCAAGCCCAATTTAAATGAGCCGAGAAGGCCCAAGAAAAATTCAATCGGGGCTGGATCAACCGAGGAGTCCAAGTCATGGGAGCTCAAAGGGAATTGGACTTACTCGTAAATCAACAAGGAGTCATGAGGCCGTAAATCAACAAAGAGTCAAATGGAGCCAAGACACCAAAGACTAACGCCCAAGGGGGCGCCGCCCATGGCCAGACCCTCCTATTTTTTCCTCCTTTGTCTTCCTAACTCCAAAGCAAGTTCAAACCAAGTCATTCAAGTCCAAGGTTAAGACCAAGTCCTGTCTGTCTCAGGATCCTCCTCCGACAAAATAGGAGCACAAGAAAAAAATATCAGAATATGGAGATCTAATCCTATTAAGATTATACTCAGCAAAATGGTAAAAACCACATTCCTCACGTTACCGCCTTACAAAACTTATATAATATAAGCTCTCTCCACAAAGAGGGCATCATATCCTTATGACCTTGAGTTCTCTACAAGATCTCTACACATATTTTTTCTCTCTCCCTCTCCCTTTAAGCACTGTAATACTTATAGAGAATACTCTCTCCGACGATTTCATTCATTAATAAAAGAGTCAGGCCACCGCTGCCATTTTCGAGAATGGAGTAGGTCACTTGAACCGAACCGCTATATATTTTTGTGTTTTGCTCATTATTTACTATTTTATTATTAATTGCCTATTTATTACTCATTGATTATCCCGTTCACATTCTCAACTGTTGATTTGGTGCAACACCGATTTGTGGATCATCAAGTATCATGCTGTTCAAAAAATTATAATTTTTTGAGGTGAATTTATAATTTTTTGAAATACAAGTTACAACTATAAGAAACATAATCAATCACAAAATATTATGATCGATGATTCAAGTTACAGCTTATAAAGGTCAAAATACAATTTTAAAATATCTTTTAATTGATTGGGGTTATTTATGATCAATTACAATATTTTATTACTGATCATGAATGACCCCAAGTAATTGTAACTATACCTTTAAAAAATATAATTGTACTCGAAAGTTTTTCCCATTTTTGGAGCAATTGTTTTTAAGTTTCCACCACTGTTCTACAATTTAGTTCCTTCTGAAAATATTTCTAGTAATGTCTTTACAAAGTTTTTATTAAAAGGATGATAAATTCATTAAACAAGTGGGTTGCCCCTGTTTTGAACTGGCTATCTACTATTTAGTGAGAAGATAACAATAACCTGGGCATTTGGTCTAGTGGTATGATTCTCGCTTTGGGTGCGAGAGGTCCCGAGTTCGATTCTCGGAATGCCCCTTCCTGTTTTTACATCTTTTCCTTCCTTTTGATAGTGTAGGACAAATTTTATTTTATTCCCTTTCCTGGCCAACCATCCCTTTCTTTTTCGACAAACTCAACATTCTATCTTTCTTCTCCCTTCCTCCTCTCTATATAATAAATCAACCACAAATCCAACATCTCAATTCCAGAATTAAAAATCGAAAGCGTAAAGAAATAAATTTGAGATTCAATCCAGAAATCAATGCCTAACGACATTCAAATAGCCTAAGAAAGAAATTGTTTTCCAAAAATTGATTTCGCCATTGATATTCAAAAATTGATTCTGCTGTTGATGACTGTTGGGTGCCGTGACTATTGACATAAAGATGAGGTGGGTGGTTGTGCTTGATTAGCGGACACAAGAGGTGCGTGGTGTCGGTTGCGTCCCCTGTCAACCAACAGGTGGGTGCCCGTGACTCTGAGAGAGAGAGAGAGAGAGAGAGAGAGAGAGAGAGAGATGGAGTTCAACGTCGATGCAGAGAGACAATGAAAGAGAAGTGGGGGACTTCTAATTCAAATTGTTTTAAGTCCTTTTTACCATAAAAAAAAAAAAAAAAACTGAGTGGGGTGATGTACGAATGAATTAAACGAGAAGGGATAAAGTGAAGTTTGAATTGGAAGAAGCTAACCAAAGAACAGAGGCAAGTAGCACTATTAAACAGAGTTCAAGGAAAGCAATTTAGATTGAGGTGTGTGCACACATGCATACATGTGTGTGTGAGTTCGTGTAGAGAGAGAGAGAGAGAGAGAGTGAAGGCATGTGTGGAAGGATCCAGCAAAGTACAGTCAATTGCCCGGGGTGGTAGGGGTATCAATTTATGTTGTTATTTTTTAATCTTCTTATTATAAGTCCTTTTATTTTCACTTCGTGTTGTATTATATAAATTATTTATTTTTTATTTACAATATTAATTAGTTGTATTATTTTTATCTAATTTTAATTTAATCTATTTATCTATATAATAAAGTACAATACAATTCAAATCTCAAAAGATAAATAAAATAATTTTTACTATTTACAGTTAAAATCTCTTTCACTTTTATTTTAGAATTAGTTCAACGACTAATATTAACACTCTAAATTTAATAGGGAAAATAAGTCTCTAAAGATGTGTTTGAGATGATTTTTTAAAAATATTTTTAATACTTATAATTTCTCATAAATACTTTTTTTTAAAAAGTTGTATTTGGAATCACCTTACCCCCACCCCCACCCCCCCCACCCCCCACCATCACCCCCACCACCATTACTATTACTACCACTACCGCCACCCCGCCCCACCACCAAACTACCTCCCACCATCATCATTACTACCATTATCACCTCCACCATGCCACCCCACCACCACCACTAATGTCAATACCCCACCACCATCACCCCACCCACCGCCACACCACCACTACCACAACCCCCGCCCTTTACTACCATCATCGCTGTCGTCACAATACCACCCCCTACAATCACCGTCGTTGTCATACGACCACCACCATCTCCATTATACCCTCAACCACCACCGTCACCTCCACTTTACCATCACTGCCACCGCTGTCGCCACCCCACCACCACGTTTGCCACAACAACTACCACTGCCCCCTACTATCACCATTGTCGCCATTACTATTGTCGCCATGCCACCACCATTCTTACTGCCCGACCACTACCATCCCCACTACCCCCCCACCACTGTCACCTTCACCCCACCACCACCCTACCACCATCGTCACTGTCCGACCATCACCCATACCACCACTACCCCTAGCGTCTCACCACCACCCCTACACCACCACTACCATCCACCTCCACTACTATAGCTCACTCTCATTATAGCAAGTGCTTAAATTCTTTTTTCTCTCCTCTATATTTATGATTTGATTTTAAAGGTGAATACAAATATATTTATTGTTGACCATTTTTTTTTATTATTCTGTGCCTTCAGGTACAGGCATTAACTAGTTTAGTTATATCATACCAAATATCGAGTTTCTGTTCATGAATAAAATTGACACAATTTAGTGGGAGTGACGCTCCAAGCTCCTGTAAGTCTACAGTCTATAGTACAGTCTCATTCAGTCATTGTGTCACACCCCCACCCCGGATCACATAGGGTGAGCAGCGGACCAGCCACCAAGGCCTTAACCAATCATCCATGTGCATAATTAATACAAAATACAGCGGAAGACAAATAATAAAGTGATTCTTTTCACCGACCTAATGAATACCAGAGAAATAAACTAATATCACTGACATTATTACTAAACTCATGTAAAACAATAATTAATCCATAAGGTTCACTACTTTAAACAAAACAACATTGTTCTCAAAACAATTGAATATTTGTCTCAAAACTATAAAAAATATTTATCCCTGAAGACCTACAATAAAATAAATTTTCGATTCTTCTAATCTCTTGTCTATCCGAGGACTTACTCTTCCTCTTGATCCTCATCTGAAAAATGTTAAATATTTGGGTGAGCACAAAGGCCCGTGAGTAGCAACCACCTCTAATGAGGTTTGAAAATAAATCCCACATTTCATATACACATAAATAAACTTTGTTATATACATAAATACAATAAATTGTACCCCAATCCCTTTCACATAACCATGTAAACAAAATAATCTCATGATCATAATAACTTTATAAAAGAAAAGACATTTATAGCTCAAAACACTCACACACACATTTAGTCTCAAATATACTTGTCAAATCATGTTTGTTACCACTAACCTGGTAACTGGTTTCATCTCTTGTCATCACTAACCTGATGACTGGTCCTGTCTTTTGTTATCACTAGCCTGATAATTGGCCCCTATGTGCACATTCCTATATCGACCACGCTGGTATACAATCTCGTTACCATTTAGACCTGGTAACCCAGTCCCTTTCTCATAAAACATGATTTCAACAACACACACACTAAAACTGTTGTTTTAGTCCCATCGCACACAAAATTTCTCTTTCATCACCAAAATCATTTAAGCAATAATATAAAATCATCTCATAAGTTTTACAAATTCACATGTGTAACAATTCACAATTGCAAAAATATTTAATTGCAACCCCAAACATCAACATATATCATATATATGAAAAATTCACACACACGAACCCACAAGTTTAATATAGAAAATTCTCTCAAAAGAAGTAATAAACTACTCACCTTGATTTTCAAAATCTAATTCAAAGCACTCCTTTTCAATCTCAATGCAATCACCACCTAATCCAAAATAACATATAACAATCAATCTCTATTTTTAATTTCGTCGTTTCGCAATTCTATATTTAATTTTTATACCTCATACCCATTGATATATACTTAATATATCTTGTACATATAAATATCCTTTATAATATGAGATAATAGGGTATGAAAGTATTATGGACTGTTTAAAATTTTTTTCTAAAGTTTTGGGGTCAAATCATATTTTTTAAAATATTTGGGGCCAAAGTGTAATTTCCTTAAAAAACGAATTTTCTGCTTTCGGGCTTGCCATAAATTTTCTAGAATTCTGTTCTTGCAACTTATCAAGTAAAAAAGAATTTAAAATTAAGTTTAGAAGAATAAAGGGGTTAAAATAAAACTCCTTGAAACTAAAGGGGAGCTTTCTATATTTTTTTTGGATTTGGCCTTCTTCTTCCCGCGGCTGAACTTGAACCAATATACTTCCTTTTCCTTTTTTTTTTTTCTTCCCAACACATTGATTGAACTCAATCAATTCCAAATAACTATAAACTTAAAGATCAACCTAATAACTTCAATAATTAATAAAGTACCATGAGACCTATATATATATATACACAAACATTATAAACCCTACACCCATTAATTGAATAAGAATATAAAACTCATAAGAAAAATCATCAATCCATACTTTGGATGGATTCAAGTCCCTTTCTTTCTTTTTCCTCCTTTTTTTTTTTCTCTCTTTCTCTCTCTCTCTCTCTATATATATAAAAGAAACCCTACAAGTCCTCAATTTCATTAAATACATTAACATCCCTTTCTAAAAAAAATATTGCAAATTAACCTAAAAATTAATATTATATATATTTTAAATTTGGGATATTACACATTGTCTACCACTCTCTCTTTCTCTCTCTCTCTCTCTCTCTCTCTGTGTTTAGGTTTCAAAGAACAATTAGTAAGACAAAATACTCTCTTAATTACTTAACAAAAGATGTTCCAAGCATATAGTATGTGAGGACCTGTATATTAATTAATCATTGACACGCTAATTAGGTCATTAATTATCTATATAATAAAATAGCTTACAATTCAAATTTTAAAAGATAAATAAAATGACTTTTGCTATTCGTGGTTGAGATCACTTTAAATTTTACTTTAAAATTAATGTAACGGCTAATATTAACACCCTCAATTTAATACAAAAAATATATCCCTAAAGATGTGTTTGAAGTGATTTTTTTGAAAAACTTTTAAAAATTATTTCTCATAAATATTTTTTAAAAAATAGTGTTTGAAACCGTCCCACCACTATCTCTACCACCACCGCCACCACCACCATCACCATCATGGCCATTGTCGCCACCATTGCCACCACCGCCACCCTTCATCACCATCGCCGCCACCGCCACTAGCACCGTTGTTGTCACCACCACCGTCGTCATCGCCACTACTACCACCACCGCCACCTCCACCACCATCGTCATTGCCACCTCCACCTCCACCTCCACCGCCATCACTACCACCATTGTCGTCGCTCTCATCGTCACCACGGTTATTGAATATAAATACAAATATATTTATTGTTTACTATTTTTTTTTATTTTGTGCCTTCAGACATAGACAATAACTAGTGATTCTATATAATTGAGATTTTTTTATGAACAAATGAATTTCAAATATAGACTCTTCACGCGAAAATAAGTCAAATGACTATAATTTAAGTCAAATTTCGTAATTCTATAATGAATAAATATATCTCTATATATATGTGTGTGTGTATATATATGTATTTGTATATATTGTAAATGTGTCATGTAATGCCAAGGGTGTTAAAAAAAAATATAATAGACACATGGTCTATTAGAAAGAAAAATAAACCTTATGAATAAAGAAATGGACATTTGTCCATGTGATACACTAGGTGAGGCAAATAAATGGCGTCAGCCATGAGTAAGGAAGCCAAGGATTTGGCTATAAATAGCCATCATCTGGCCCATCAAACGTCACACCAAGGAGAAGAAAGGAAGGGAGAGGGAGGAAGAATGGAAGGGAAAGAAGCGAAAGGGAAAAAAAGAAAAGTAAATATCAAAATTTTGTCGACCTAAGAGTGTAATTTTGTGATTAAGAGATAGGATTTCTTTTATCTTTTATTATCATTCATGCATTTCATGTATATTTGAGGGTTTCATATCAATATATTTTTAAGTATATAATGTAATATTATATTGCTATAATCATGGGGTCAAACTGGAGTTTTATAAATAAATTGTGATCATGCATATGTTGTATTTTTATCGAGACCCTAATTATATTATGAAACCACGTTACATAATAAATGTTTTTTTTTATATTTATTTCTTAATGTTTGATTTGTTGTGGGATCTGATTACGATATGACTTTATTTTTGTAATTTTTAAGAAATTATTATGAATGCACATAATTGAGGGCAAATGGTTAGTAGATGCGCGATCCTTGCATGGATTTACAGTATTCCTACTAGTCTTTGAGTTCACTAGTTAGTAATATCGGTTGTTGTGGTAGTTTGTGTGGCACTACAAAATTCCCGGTATTGGTATTCGTAGAAAAGCAAGAAGGGCATCGGGTTCCCTAGGGTGCGAGACCCCAAAATTTTTCTCCGGAGGCGGTTCATGCGTGGACCAAAAAATTTACGAATTTATATGATCGATATGTGCTGAAAGTTATTTATTTAATTGATTCATTACTTTGCCTAATTCTTGCATTTATCTGCTGTTTTAATTATAGTATGTATTGCTTTAAAACCTTGATAGTCATCGATAAACGATATCCTATTGGGCTGGTGAGCTCATCCATATCTAACATTTTTCAGAAATATGAAGTTAGATAGAAGGACAAGCTGAAAAGACGATGGACATCGAGACTGCTATTATATTTTTTTTATGTTATATCAAAAATATTTTAACTGATTGAAAAAAGATTATGTAATTGCACGCTGAATATAATAATACAAAAAATGTTATCATAAATTCAGAGTGATTTTATGTCTTAATTACGCTCGGATATTTTTTAAAAAGAAAAAAAAAAAAAAAAATTCGGGCCCAAGACGTAAGTAAGTGCAGGGCATATTAAGTTGATAGTCGGATTTGATAAAATAGGATGTATATAATATTATAATTACTTGGTCCGTTTTCGAGACTATTGTGATATTTATGTCAAAATAGAACACTTTTAATATAACGCTCATAGCCACCCTTTATTCTAAAGAAGTATATCTAGTATTCTTTTCGGTGTAAGTTTGAGTTCGAGAACTACTCCTCGATGCAAATATTGTTAAAAGGTTAGGTGTTCAAACCATCTTTGAAATATCAGAAACTGTTTTATATTTTCGGAAATAATTTCTGAAAGAAAAATTATTTGACTATTTATTTTTTGAAAACTTAGAATAAAAATTGGATAAATTTAGAGAATACGTTAAAATTAATTTTTGTATTTTTTGAAACAACTTTTCTAAAATTTAAAAAATACCATCATCACCACCACCACTACCACGTCCACCACACCACCACTACCCCAAAACCACCACCACCACCATCACCACCACAACATTTTTGTTTTCATTGTTTTTTAGTTTATCGTCCAAATAAGTTTTAATATTTTTTATTTTGTAGAATTATTTTTGAAATCATATAATCAAACAAGTTCTACGACACAAAAAATACTAAAAATAGTTTTCTACTATTCCAATATTTTTTGGTGACATAAACTAACATAAACTAAGCAGAGCTAAGGTTTTCAACACAATGTAGTGCATCATTTAGGCTGAATTCTCTAGCGTTTTTTGTCTCTCAATTACTCTATTTCTTCTCTGAGCACAAGATAATACTTTTAAGCTGCTAATACGAGACACTATTAATCAAAGATGAAGAAAGGAAATTGTAACTTGGGGGAGAGAGAGAGAGAGAGAGAGAGAGAGAGAGGGTTGTGGAAAGGACCAGAGCCACAACGCCTTCACATGCTGTACAGCGAGGCACTGTGTACGCTCTTAACAAAACAGGGTACACATCCATCTTCCCTTCCTCAGTATTTGTACACCTATCCCCTTGAGCAGTAATGCTGTTCTCTCTCTCTCTCTCTCTCTCTCTCTCTCTCACACACACACACACACATGCCTACATACGTATCTTCCCATAAAAGCCAACCAACTGGCAGTTTTTTGATTCATTCACATTGAGAGCCGAACGGGGAGAGTCAGGACAAACCAAGTCTAGGATTTGAGTCTGATTCGCTTTTGGTTTATCCTCCACTCAACTCTTCTATCCAACTCCAACACTTCATATAGACACACACACTAAGTCCCATACTAGAGAGAGAGAGAGAGAGAGAGAGTAA
Source organism: Ilex paraguariensis (assembly GCA_963454935.2). Taxonomy (NCBI): domain Eukaryota; kingdom Viridiplantae; phylum Streptophyta; class Magnoliopsida; order Aquifoliales; family Aquifoliaceae; genus Ilex; species Ilex paraguariensis. The sequence continues at coordinate 104,469 of CAUOFW020001128.1, forward strand.
TATACAATTACTCAGCTCTCTTGTGGATAAAAGAATTCAGTAGGAGAGAACCCCACACAGATATTTCATTCACAAAGGTCTCAAACAATGAATCATGAGGTGTTGGCTTCACAATACAGTAGTGGATGCGAGTCTGGTTGGACTCTGTACTTGGAGCACTCTTTCCTTTATCAACAACCTTCACATAGAGCCAATGGAAAAGATCATCTTGTCATTGAAGAAAAAAGACCAAAATATAAGGATGAAGAAGAGGACTTGTCCATGGTCTCTGATGCTTCTTCGGGTCCCCCACATCACCATGACGATGAAGATGATGTCAATGATGATAAGAGGTGCTTTTACCATCCACCCATTGATGCCACATTGCCTAAGAACATTGCCAGAAAGAAGAAAAAAAAGGAAAGTCGACGTCGAAAGTTTCAAGAACAGCAGTCTTTCCTTGATGATACTGCTAGTTCTACTCTCTTCAACTTCTCCAAGGTGAGTTCACCTAACAGCAATGAACATTGTTGCCATTACATATTGCTCAAGTATTTTGTATTGCTTCAATGAACAAGCCACAAGGGTTCTTGACAATTTAACAGAAGAATTGCACCCTCCCAGACAAACCAGGCTTCAATGGAGAGTCTAGATTTTTCACAGGGCTATTCTACAACTCACTTTGAGGTATTTTAACACATTTCTTTCTGGGAAAAATCAAATATAGCTACTTATTTTATATTCGCTAACCATCCATAGATATCTAGCAGGGAAGATCTGCATTTCAAGGGCATGTTGGGTTCTTCCAGTCTTCTCTGTCTGGAAACCAACTGCAGCAAAACCAGTTAAGTTACTGATTTTGGTCTTCATACTAATGCACATAACAATACTTCCAGGTCATTACGTGCATCCGAGATTTATGTAGCAATCGTGAGTCTATAAGACACGTGGCTAGGATGATTCCTCGTTAACCCTAAAAAAATATAAAAAATAAAGTTGCCTAGGTATCTAATAGTTTTGTCTTGTGTAAATGATATTGAATTTTCAGCAGCTGGTTTCAGAGGAGGTGGGGATGAGATGAAGTGATATCCATCACAACTGCTGCTGTTGTTGAAGTTGTTTAGAAAGAGCTGGTAGGAGAGTTTCCAAAGCTTCTGGATCTCAAAGTGGGTCTTGTTTTCTTTTTTTCCTGTCAATGCAGTGGGAAACAACCAGAGAGCAAAAAGTGGGAAATAAATTCCCTGTTTCTCAGAATTAAATCTTCTTGTCAATGAATAGTAGTCACTTTTGAGCTCTGAGCCTTTTTTGGGCATTCTGTGTGCAACCATGACCAGCCCTTCCACATGGAAACCCATGTTCTCCTAATTTCAGCACTGGGAAAATCTCAAAACTTTGTCCAGCTAACTACATTTAAAGGCATAGATATTAATGCTTCAAAAAGAATAAAATTCTTCACAGAGCAAACAAATATATCAGAAACTAACTACTTGAGAATGAACCCATTGTTTACTTCTAAATAGCAGGGGAAAGTACCAAAAAGGCGACCCGGTATGGTCAGATACAAGGAGCATTACCTCGCATGTGGGGAAAATGTTGTTTGCATACTTAAATCAAATTGTACGAGTTCATGGCAAATTTTCCTCACATCTATCAATTTGACATGTTTATTGACTATGTTTTCAGTCATATTCAAACTAATCCTGAGTTGCATTGGTGAAAGAGATAACTAAGGGTAAATTGAAGTCCCAAACACAGGTTAAATAGATATTGTTTGGGTTAGGTGGGATTCTTTCCATTTCCATATATCCGTACAAGTTAAACCTAACTTTGGAAAAAGATAATATAGACAAGACCTCAATGTCTCTTATTGTCCAGACAAGAAGGCTCCATCCTGATTGTTTTTCCTTCTCAAGATGATTCAAAATTTTGGGTTTAACAGAAGCACAAAAGAATGAGACAGGATAGTAAAAGTTTCAAGGAGTGATGGGAAGTAAGCTTAGAATACAGGAGATGAGGAGGGAATGCCAAAGTTGATATTGGAATATTTCACTTGCATCTTTGATGACCCTTTTTTAAAGTCCAGAGATCCTGCCTGAGTTCTTCCTGACCCAGTGCAACATGCTCCATTTATTAATATGGCCTCTTTATCTCATTTGGAAGGATCTTATTATACAAATATATGTACATATACTTTATGTTAGTATTTTTGCTCCCTTCAATTCTGTCTGTTTTGAAGCTGTCATTGGACTTTATGTCATTCATTATATAATTTTTCATCGATTTCTTTACTCATTTCAATTAAAAGAAACGTATCAAGTGCATAAGATTCTCTTTTATAGCGAGATTTTATTGCATTTACAATGGCTTTAGAACCAACCTTTATTTCTTTATTCATTTAACTGTTCAAGATAAATTCCAATTCCCATAAGGAACAAGTTTTTAGTGACAGAAAATTATAAAGAAGAAGAGAAGCATACTCTTAGAATATAGAATGTCAAATGCTAAGCTCAACAAACCTGCTCTTCCATTTTTAAATATCAGGTTCAGCAATGGAGTTTTCCTGTAAGTCAAAAGAATGAAAGGAAGCTAAAGAAAAAGTAAACAAGCATACAAAAAGATATGGCTAGGCTTTGCTTTATTGACTCAATCATGTTCATAACAATCTAAGATGGTATGGGAAAAACATCTTTGCCTTACCAACTACCTCCAAAACAAAGTCCTCAGATTAAATAATATCATTCCCTGTGTCCAATTCAATTTTCACATAAGACTGTTCTCATTACACATGACAACAGTCTTCTTCTTAAAAAGCTGTTGAAGGTTTCCAGTCCTTATCTCTGGCATTCTACTTTTCTGACCGGCATATAACTCAAAAAAAATTCTGCCAAAGGCCCACAGGCATGTGGGTTAATCAGTGAAGGTGAACATCCAGAGAGTGTACTTGGTAAATTGGATTTGAATCACACCAGTAAAAGGTCAAAAAACAGGAATAAGCATACTTTTGTTCAAGGTGCCCTTGATCTCGGAATTAGAAACATAAAATTCGCATTCAATGGTCAAGAAAGGGGCTGATACATGTGATTAGTAGATAATTGCGTGTATCCAAGGTTTGCACTACAACTATGAATTCAAAAAGTGCATGGTTAGGAGGATTCCCAAGTTCCAAATAAAACTTAGAAACGTTAAGTTGAGAATGCATCTGATGACATGATTTTTTGCAAGATGTTTATTTTCTATGCAAGGAATAAGGCGGAGTTATCAACTATGCTTGTAATATTAATAAAAATTACATGCCCTAATGACATCTATCAACTCTACAGCTCCAAGAATCTCACACAAACTATAAAATTCTTCTCCTCTTGAGAAGAAAGTACTACATGAATACAGATTATATTATAATTATACATAATAATGAATGATAAAGCAGCATCTTTATGAAAATTCTTCACATTATTTAAGTATTAAGATCATGAAATTTAAAATGTTTTCAAAAAAAGATGCATGTAAGGATTTTATTTAGATTAGACTTTAATTATTATTGAATACTAATATTGCTTCCTCCTCAAATTCTTTCTTTTGTCTCATCCCTTTCTTGTTCTCTTTCTCATCCTTAATTATTCCCTTCCTAGTTTACATCACATATTCTACGTTAGGGATAAATAGAGAGAAAAATGCAAGTAGGGCACACAGGGAATGGAGATACCTAATTGCATAGCAATTTTTTTACACCTTCATCTTGGAGGAAGAAGTGCTAGGAGAAAATAAACTGCATCTTAAATCTACAAATAATTACAGGTTTAATTGTCTAAAATCAACTTTCTTTATTGAGTACATAAAAAACAAAACAATATATAACAACTAACAGGCACTAGATTACATGGCATATAGTCAATCCAGCAATCTTTTGTGCTTACACCAGGAAATTGCAATCACATATAAGAAAATGCTTCCAGTGGCACCGCCGCCAACAGTCCAGAGGAACTCTTGCATCCCAGCCTTTTCTTCTTTGAACAGATCAACCTTGATATTCATACCAAAAATGCCTGCTACAACAACAAATGCACTCACCACCAGGGTTGCTGTTGTTAACATGACCCCCATTTGCAAGAGATGGTTCTGTTTGTCATCCAGCATGATGTTGATGTAGTCTTCTGTGTCATCAACATACTCCCTCAGCTTGCAATAGAACCACAAGTGATAGAATGTCAATGAAATGTAGGACACAAACTAAAACAATCTCAGAAAAATAAATTTTCATGTAATAGTCAGATTTGCAGGCTCAATTTATAAAAACACTTAATAAAGTACTAGTCTAGCAATAAGGCACCAAAAAAATGGATATAATAACCACATACAACAGCCTCATGGCTCATGAGGTTGTATCAGAAGGAACTTTAGCTGAAATACCCTCTGGAATACTTCGAACATGCTAGCTAGGTACATGAATCCTTTCCCATAAAAGTCATGTCTGGCAAGGTACCTCGTTAACATCAAAATGCATACATAACAAGAAGCCTTACTAGGCTTGATATACAATATACCCCAAGTGTTCCTTGAAAGGTCATACACAAAACATTGCCATAATTTGCAAAAACTACTACAGCGGGAGGTAATCAGGAGTTATGGTCAATATAAAGAATCTTGGTGATCAGTGAACAAGTGTAGTAGTATCATAAGGCAATTGAACTTGTATGAATGTCTTATCTTTTATCAAAGAAATATTATCAATGACTGTATAAAGCAATAAAACGTATATAATTGTTGGGATGCCCCAAAACATTAGGAGCATAAAAAATCCAAATAAGAAAAGATAGCAAAAGCTACCCAACCTACTAGATCATTTACATAAAAATAAGGGTAAGTAGCAATTTTATCCGTCTCTGAATGTACACCTAAAAGAACCAAACAAGGCCTGCCTTTCCTCTCTTTAAGTATGGTTACCTATTTCCACATCCTGATTGGGTTAACAACATATATTACATTATCCACCAAGATATTGAATTCCCTATTTTCAAGTGTATGACGGAGAAGAAAAGTCATACGAACATTTGGTACTCTTCCCTCATTTATGTGGATCTCTTTCAGAAAAAGACCATTCACAATTCAAGACCTATATTCTTCTTCTCACTTGGAGATATGGCAGGACTTTACAAGTCTTTTTCCAAGATTCACATTTAGGTCACCCACTATATGAGAAATTTTAAGAAAGTAGGTAGACTATCTTGGTGATTGTAATTTGAGGGAGAGAAAATATCCTGCCCACCAATGGATCAGAATGGAGATTCGTCAAACATTCAAGTCATTGATAAATGTTGAGTCTCAGCAGAAAGAGAGACACAGGAGAGAGATGGTTATGTGTGAAATGTGAGGGGTCACTAGAGTCATTTATATATTCAATGATAAGTACGTAGTCTAAAGGGGCTTGCCCTAACCGTGTCCCACATTCTTGCACAACACTTCCAAAATAAAAGCAAAAAGAATAATGCAAGCCTTGACCAAATTAGCCACTAAAAGAAAAGCATGAATGGCAGGAACAATATGTCAATTTTAAGTATGAAGGCAAAGTTTCCTCAACTAGTAATTAGAGCAGGAGGTTAAGCTGCTTACAGTGGATAGGTTATTCAGGGTACCATCAATCTGAACAAAATATGCCTCCAAGAGCATTTCAAGCTCCTCCACATCAAGTTGCTTGCTTATAGCACTACGTGTGGTACTTGTATGTGGCCCATGGATGTCTCTACTAATTACACTGTGTGCGCCAAATAGCAGTTCCTGATGGTTGTCAATATGTTGAAAATCACCTTCAGAAATGATGGCACCCCCATTACTTTCCAACGAGATTTCAGCAGGAACTCTGAAATGTTACAAAAAATACATTGCAGCCTTTAAGTTCTGAATAGAAAAGGAAGAACATGAACAAGGGGAGGAGTCATTCTACTATCAACGGAATAGGCAAAGCTATCACATGCCTGCCATCCATGTCTGACTGAAGTACTTCATCATCCATGCCATCTTGATCATTTATAGAAGAAAGAGAAGAATTTTCAATTTGTTGTTGCACAAGCTTCTCAGTCAGATACATCTCAGCCATATCCTCATCATCATCTAGCAAATGCTCTAACTCGTCCCTGACCTGGTATATAAATAGGGGTGCATGATTATTAGGAAAAATCAGAAGAAGTCATGTTCATGAGAGACGGTGCAATTAACCATGACTATTCAGTGTTAATGACACATGAACGGCATAGTAGGGTATACTCATAGGTCTGCCAAATTGGCTTTAATTTGTTTCCCTGTAAGACGTAATGAGTAAAGGTGCTTATCCATGAAAAAAAAAGACTCCTACCCACGGACAGAGAGCTCAAAAAAGTCCACACAGAAGCTGACAAGGTCTGAAAAATGGGGTTGTAATTTGTTTGCTGAGAAAAATACAAGAACCAAGCACTAAAAAATTTAATCATTTTTTTTTGCTGTTTCAATCTGGTGTGATTTTTCTAGCCATATACTCATTTACTATTATAAGTGGTGCAATGTGAACATATATATATATATATATATAGCCTACATCAACTATATCATAGCCTCATCACTTACAAAAAATCATATTAAAAAGTTGTCAATGCTCCCTTTCTGTTTCAAAGCATCTCCAAATTTCATATTGGACTGAAACCAAACTTAAAAAAGTTACATGAATGCTTGGCTTTGAACTCCATACATTTAAAAGTAGAAATGAACTCAATAACTACCACAAAGATTGAAGCCAGATGTATAAAAGCAGAGTTCACCGACAGATAATGCCAAAAAAAATTTGCTTGGCCTCAATTTATTTATTTATAAACACCATTTAAAGATGATCAAAAACTAATAGTTAAGAGCAAAATAATCGACAACCTAAACTTAAATCATGCATTCAAATCAGAATTACAAGCTGAATCAACCAAACCTTTTGCACATGTCCGGTTATAGCAACTAATCGGCTTTTTATCTGACGAACGCGTTCCAAATTGAGAGTACTGATTTTTGAAGTCAGCTTATCCAGGGCCGGATGAGCTTCTTGCTCCAATGTCCTTGCCTACCTCAAAATAAATGAAAAAAACATGGTAACAAATAAAAAAAACGACTTAAAAAACAAGAAAAGCGATGATTAAAACGATGAAATTAATTTCAAGCAACGAGAAGGTATGTGTTTCTCTTACTTCATTGTCCAAGGAACTGCAAGCAGCCTCAAGACACGCCTCCAATGCAACAAACTCAAAGGGAAGAAGCTTCAGCCCATCTCGATTTTCCAGTGTTTGTTTTACATCTGCCTTACCCTCCTCTCTCTTCTCCGGGAAGCCGCCGGAAAATTTTCGAGGGCCAACTGCCCCTGATTTTGGCTCTTCCCCATCATACAAATTCGCCCAGTTTGTATCATTTCCATTCACCCCTCCCTCCTTTACCATCAGTTTTTTGCCACAGAAAATTAAACAAAAATCAAGACAATAATATGGATTTCCCCAAAAATCAAGACAAGAATATGGGTTTTCCCCCAAAATCAAGAAAAGAAAATGGATTTTTCAGCAAAAAGTCTAAACAAGAACATCGGTTTTTCCCCCAAAAATCAAGACAAGAACATGAATTTTCTCCAATTTTGAATCAATGGTGAGACAGTGACAGTGGCAATGTTCATAAGAAGTAGTGAAAATTTATGGCAATTCAGTTTAAGAATGAGAGAGGAACCTGAGCATCCAACAAGCAAAAAAGAGAGGAACCTGAGCTTTGGTGGCGTGGTGGTGGCGCAAGATTCTCCGTTGAAGCTCCTCAACGAAAGGTATGACAGAAGGGTCTCTGGAATTGAGTAAGAGGACTTCATGGGCGGTAATGATGGCCTTAATGTGCTCGAGATTGATGACGATGGCCCGTTCACGGCCAAGAATTGTGGAGGGGTAAGAGAGGAGTGGGTCCAGAATGCGGAGGTCGCGGGCCGGAAGGCCCGTGCGCCGCATGATGGCGTGCTTGCCTGCCTCCACCACCTGAGTTTGGCCGGTGGAGTCTAGGGAAAGCCAGGGACGGACTCCCGTCGCCTTTTTACGGAGTCCGGTGACGGCGGTTGTGGTGGCGGGGGTGGTGGTTTTGAGGCCATCGTCACCGTCTTCTGGTAGAAGGGTGACTGATGTTGGTGGCTGTGGGTATGGCCCTCTCATGTCGATCCACTCCTCTCTCTCAAACTCACTTCTTTGATGTGCTATATCTATCAGATTGGATTCCGACAGATTTTGAGGGTGGGCGGAAATATATGATATACCCATAAATTACACAAGGGTCCCCCAAGATTTGTATAATTGTACAGAAGGGAATACTTAATTTGTGAAATACCATAACGGCCTTTCATGCTTTGTCAAATTGTACAAACCTTTTTGCTAGTTAAACCCACATTCAGATTTGTTTCCGACATTTCTTTCTTATTTAATTTACGTGATAGTAGAGACGTGTTATAAATTTAGAAATCTTGAATTCGGATTTTAATAACTCTTTGTGATTAAGTTATGAGAAAATTATCTCTCATGAATACCTGAGTTCTAACGTGGATAGTCCGTTTTTGATCGGACTAAAGAAAAAATTAGTCAAAGTACACATAAATTAGTCCGAAGACTTCTGACTGCTTAAACTAAAAAAAAAAAAAAAAAAAATAAAGTCTAAGCAAAGTTTTCTCTTTACCACTTTTATGGGGTTATATGTTCAGACAAAAAGTTCATAAAAGAAACTTTCAAGTTTGCCGACCTTACTATGTATAAGCACTGTCCCATTTTTTGATTATATCTTCAAATTTAATTCGACTTTACTTAGTTATTTTATATTAGGGGCTCGGATTTGGGCATAGACTTAGGAAAATCGAAAAATAACACTCAGATCAAATTTAAACTCAATTTTTTTGAATTCATCATGTTAAGGGAGCTATCGAGTTGAATGAGACATTGCTCAAGCTCGATTTGATAATTTAATCAATTTAACAAAATCTAATCATATTAGGTTTGTTTCCTTATCCTTCATATGAGTATTATTGTTGTAAAATTATGGACAAATAAATAGCTTCTATGAACAGCTAAAAAAATAACTTCTACGAGAACACCCCGATCCTGCAATCTATTTTTTGCCTTTACAGTCACAAATGTTAGAGTAAATTCATTTTTCCTATATTTTTCTGCGAATCTGTAGAAAACAGAATAATATAGCAATAGTAAGAAATAGATTTTTATGATCAAACCATTAAGAAAAATCTTAAGAAAGAATTTGTTACTAAAAAGATCGTAATTTCAAAAACTGACCCTGCAACTTGATCATCGACAAACCATGGTCTCCAATTGTCATCGACAGTCAAATTAAGCAAACTTATCCATTCTAATGTACCAATGTATGGCATAACCATATCATGATCACCACTGCAAAGAAATAATGAGATTATTTGTTAGTAAACTCCATGTTGTTGAGCATATAAATAAGCGTACGACTAAAAATATTTATGTGCAATGTGTTGGTGTAATTACACAAATTGAGAAGTAAAATATAAAATAATAAAAATTTGATAGGAAACAACTCAGGCTGAGACGCGGGTATCTCGCTCTTTAAGGAGATTCAAGACCTTTGCGGATAACAAAACCCTAATCCAATACAGAGTTCTTGGTGGGTATATGACCAAAGACACATTCATTAAAAGCCAAAGTATCTTTCCTCTGTTGCAAAAATCTGAGCATGGCTACACTAGATCACACAAAATAGGATAGCTACAAAATTGCACTATAGTTTTGATTTATATTCAAAATAATGAATGAATGCCTTAATGAATATAAGCTTGATCTGATTCTTTGTGAATCCTTACAATTATTAAAAAAATCAAAAGAGTGAGATTGTGACAACATGTTACCTGTATATTAGTGCTCGATATCCTTTCGTACTAAGAAACTGGTGACACTCGACAACATTTTCTACATCTTCTTCAAAAGATAAGGTTTTATTGCACCTTTTCCATTCAGTTTTTGTTCCCTGATTGTTTAACAAAAGATTGCTTGAAATTATTTTTCAGAAGTGTTCGAAACTTAGATATTGTTAGTTGAGTTTTACTCACCTGTCGAATTTGAAGAGCTTGTTGAACTGCTGGATCATTTGCCCAGACATAAGAGAGCACATAATTATACTTCTGCAAATAAATAAATCAGTCACACATTAGCTATATAAATTTGTGGACGGCACACTAAAGTAGGGATGACAATTTTTTTATTTTTTTAGAGATGATTGAGTTGGTAATTTTTCAATGGAATTAGATTCTTCATTGACTATCTATAGAAATTAATTGTTATGGACGGGTGACAAGGGCGGGGATTAAAACTTCTTCCATTAACGGGGATGTGCCGGAAATTGAACAAATATTTTTTAAGTGAGTACGGGGTGGAGACTATTCCCCCAGCTCCTGCTCCCACCCCCACCCCCGCCCCTGCCCCCCGGTCCACTACCATTCCTATACTAAAGGTTACAAAAAGATTCTCCTATATTTAGAGAGAGAGAGAGAGAGAGAGAGAGAGGTGATTACCCTGCACCACATTTCCTCTTGTTGAGATGGTAAGAAGAGAATATCCATGGAAATGTCTTCAAAGAATCTCAGACCCAATTTCAATTGATCTGGTTTTGGTGCTGTCGAACCACATTTGGGTTCCAAAATATGTGCTTCATTTAATTTTCCAGTGCACTGCAATTTTAAGTGGTGACCCGTTCTTAATGTCTTAAAAATTTTTTTAAAAAAAAACGTATTCTTTTCGAGCCCAAATATATACCTCTTACCTCTTTAATAAGTCGAAGATAATAGATGCATTGTGCATTGTTTGGATCTGGATCGACATATTCATCTTGACAGCTGCTTTTGGCTCTCTGAGAAAGTACAAGCAGGTATTTCAAATTGATGACTGCTAATGTTTCTTAGAGTCAGTGGCATCATTAAGAAGGAAACTAAGAGAGAGTGGTTAAATCACCTCGTAGTATTCATCCGATATAAGTCCCATTCGATGAGTGTATGTGATTTTTGAATTTTGATCATTGTGGATATATGTTGCTGGATTTCCAAGCAAGTACCCCTGACTCAATTTCAAAAAAATAAATTACCCTCCAACAATTCACATTGCTCAAAAGAATGAATATTAATTGTTTGGAATATGTGGAAAACTAAGTATACTACGTAGAGACTAAACATGCTACTAGTTATAGTTAGACCATTCACCTCGAGAGACATGCGTGACATGTGTCCATCTTCGTTGCCTGCAACATCATAATTTTAGAAATTTTGCGCAAAAACCTTTAGAAAAAACAAACAAACTTAGATAAACATAAATCACCATTCGATATTTCTGAAACGATCATTGGAACAAGTATGCCAGAGTAGGAGTCACCGGCAATGTAAAGGTTATTTGTGGAGAACTTGGGGTGATCCAACAACCACTGCATTGTTAAGGATCGTTAATACTCAACTTATATTCATATGTTTGCCAGTATTTGGTCTAACATTGCTACTATTGCTTTCAACTTCTATAATCAAACAGAATAACATTTACTTTCTGCTCTAAGTTTTTTCACTCACCTTCCTAAGAAAACTATATGTTTCTTTTGCTGTTTCTATGTCTGAGGAGTAGTAACCTTCGGGGGTAGTTGCATAGGAGAAGTCAGTGCCCACAGGCGTGTCTAAGAATATAATGTTGGCGATCTGAAAAATATTAATCTTAATATGTGGAAACAAGAGTGAATAGAATCCTCCAAACCAGTGCATTGAGACGTGATGATACCTTTGTCCATGCGTATGAATTCAGAAGGAATGTCGGTAAGCTCCCATTGAAAGCTGGAACATCGTAAATTAAAGGACCTAGAGAGAGTTTAGAACAGAAGTGTTAGCGGCACCCCGGATTGTATTAGAGATAGAATTTAGGTTATTAAACGAGCTTATGATGATCAGACATTCTGAAATCGAAACTTTCTAACATACTTATGATACAAAGAGGAACGCTTGGACTCTATTCTGTTTGATTTGAACTTGTACTGTGTACCCCATAAAAGTTATATGGTACCACAGTTTTGTGTATAGCAAGTCTTCCCCGTTTCCTCTGTTCTCTTATAAACTCTTTTAAATGCACGAAACACATACCAATTTCGTAAACAAGACCAGAGAAAGCAGAACAACCGGGGCCTCCAGTGATCCAAAGAACAAGAGGGTCTTTGACAGGGTTACTCTCTGACTCAATGAAATAGTAGAATAGCTGCACATCATCCCTTTCCCCCACACTCACATATCTACATACACAAACCCAAAATCAAGATCATAACTCCTTCTCCAACTTTATAAACATAATATTTTTTACTAATGGAAAAATAAATGAATAAAATTTCGTTTCGGTCCATTATAAACAGAAATAGTTTGAAAATGTTTTGAACATATTTCAAAAATAGGAGAGAAACAGAGAAAATATTTAAAAGTTTATTTCTGAAACATAACCGAGACATATCAAAATACATTCAAAATATTCCGAAACACCTCGAAATATGAGAATTTCTGTATTCATTCATTGATTTGTTTTGAAAGTATTGGCTGTTTCATTGGATATGACATCAAATTTAGGTTTTTGGAAACCAAAAAAAAAAAACACAAAAACTGCATGTTTGCAAATTCAACAGCAGAAAAGCTCACCCAGTTTCAAGTTTAAATGGTAGATCACCCGAATACCCGGGTAGTGCCTTGACAATCGACTTTGATGCAGCAGTGTTGAAGAGAAGAAAGAGAGTGAGCACACAACTTAGTCGTAGCCAATCAGCTGCAGCTAAAGGTGCTTGTGGTGCCATCTCTTACTCACCAGTCGTGAGTTTCAACGTTTTCACACAACTGTAGGTAAGCTATGTTCGTTTAATGCTTGATAAAATGTAGTGTTAATAGAGTTTTTAGTTCTTAAAAAATGCGTATTTTGTTAGAGCAACTCTAAAAGGCTAGCTAAAACTCCATTTTTAACTATTTTAGATAGTTTCTCCATAAAATATGGTTCCAATAGGCTAACTATTTCTCTATCTATTTTCCATAACCCCATTTTCACTAGCTACATCTATCTAGCCACTTCTCTCTAACTACTTAAGTAGTTGTTGGTCCAGTGCTTGGATGAGGCAATTGATGGAGAGACGATAACATCTAGTTTAATCAAACTCGAAGCCTTCAGAAGTTTTCGATCAAACTCAAAAGTTTTGAGGTGATTTTGTTTTGGATATTGTGATTTAATTTGAGAGAATTTAGTTTGAGAGTAGTAATTTTCGGGAGGTGGGTTCTCTCTTGTAACTTATAATTGATTAAATTTGTACAATATATAGTTGAATTGTTATTTTTTGAATTTTATTATTAAAAGTTAGGTAAAGTTAGTTGAAGTGGTTAACTAAAATAGATAGCGTTGTTAGAGTGAATTTGAAAGAGTGATTAACTAAAATAGATAATATAATATTTAAATATATATTGAATAACTATTTTAGATTGCATTGTTGGAGATGCTTTTAGTTTAGTACTCAATGTATGAATTTTATCAATTTAGTACCTAAAATATTCAATTTGTATTTAAATGGTCCTTAACTAAACGGTACATTAAATTAAATATTTTTTTAACGAAAACACGTGACCACTTCAAAGATTATTTAAACACAAATTAAATATTTTAAAGACCAAACCGACAATACCCACATACCACCAAAAATGTTATTTGTAAGCTAAAATGAACACATACAAGAGGAGACCAATTTTCCCACGGCTGAGTATAGATAAGGTCATTTGACAATGATACAATCATCCTTATTTGGTTTTTTGTTTTTGTCTCTTTTTTTTTTTTGGTCTTCTGCTCATTATATCACTCACTTTGAATAATGACTCACAAAGTACGCACATCGAGAGTCAGCATATCTCTATTAAACTTCAAATTTTGAGATATTAACCATTATCCATTTGGCATGCGTACCCCCTTACCAGAAAAAGTTGAAAAACATCAAACTCGTGGATAGGATGTGTTTTTTTTTTTTAAATATTGCACCCTCTACTACCATGTTTTTTACATTACACTCTCAATCACGTGATCAGTTTCATGTTGCTCAAACTATTAATGTCCCGACACGCCAATAATTTTTGTTTAAAAAGATTACATACGCTATTCGAGTAATGTAAAATAATCAAAATGTAATTTGCCCACATGCATACGTACCTTAGGTATGTTTAGGTGAATTATGATTAGGAAAAGTTTGTCGTCGACGTACAAAACATTGTCTCACAGGTTGTAGGAATAGTTTAATGTAGAGACCACATGGTTGTACCTAACGTTCCAAAGACCAAATGACTTGGGGGGGGGGGGGGGGGGTAGTCGAAGTCGAACATTGACAGTAAACCCACTCTTTTGGCGGGACTCGCACTTTTAGTTGTGATTGATCTTCAAACTCTTGGAAAGTTAGGGTGACAATCGAGTTAAGTTGTGTCGAGTTTAGATTATATCATTTCGAGTTCGTATCAAACAACCCTAACCTGAAGATGACCAAATAAATAATAGTATCGAAAAATCAAACACTAATCCATCACGATTATAATATGTTTAACCTGAACACGATCCATTGAGATATGTTTAGTTTTGCAAGTCATATTTGGTTGACATGTCCTACTACATAATCATGTCGAATTATAATAGATTTTAATTAATTAAATTCGTATTGAATTCGAGTTGTGTTTGAGTTAGAAATTGTTACCTCTATGCAAAGGATATAACACTTTGTGTATTACTTTTTCAAAATACGACGAAAGGAAACAATAAAACTAGTTTGTTTTGCTAAGAAATTGGTAATAAGTAATAATTTTTCTGAAGAGTGGGTCCCATTCTTCCGATGTTAGATTGGAGTCAAAGACACTTTTTCACCTTCTCAAAACATGAGTTTTTCACAAAACTTTCACTCATAAAAGACTTTATTTTGAAAATCTTTTAACAAATAGGACACAATTTAACACTTTGGCCTATGACGTCTACTTGTATTGAACCACCCCCGTCTCCAAGAATGTAATTCTTTGGCTAGTTTGATCTCCCCTGACACAGCTAGTTGTTCCCCAATTCTTAACAGCCTTTGTCTAAGGTGACATTTCTGCTGCCTCAGGCCCACTGAGGAAGGTTGAGGTGTGCTTAGTGCGCCAAATAATTGAAATGATCAAGAAACTCCAAGCTACATGACATATAGTGTCAATTTAAGTTAAAAGAGAAAGGGGTTGTGACTAATGTGTCGATGTGAGTAGGTGTGAGCCAGCATTTGTACTTTTCCTTGCATATTAGAGTAAGATCAAACTATGGGTTATCAAAGCTTGTCACAATTGGACAAGACACGGATTGACGAAGGGTTTAAGCAGTTTTAACAATTGAAGTAGTGAGATGTTGGTTAAATTTAGATTGAAATATCATAATAGTTATATATCTTTTTATTTCGATAGAGAATTAAGAAAAGGACTAGGGAAGACTATCTCTATCTATAAAGGAATGTTTATGCAACATCACGTGACGAAGAGTGAAGGGGTACTTGTATTATTTCATAAACAATTTTCTTATTGGAGCAAACCACACTATCACCCCCATAACTATGTTTTTTTTTTTTTTTTTCACATTACCCATTCAAATATCATATTTTTCACATCGTGTTGAATGATTTTGCCTGCTTCTTTTCCCTGTGAATCTATACCCTTAATTGCATTCTTCCTATATACACTTCTTATTATGGGAAAATCACATGAGTTTGGTTTGCAATGCCTACTTTCATGGATGTTATATTTGCAACAAGATTCATCTACATGAATCTCAAAAACTGTACTCACAACAGTCAAATTTTGTAGATGTTATGATTGCTCAATAACACCGACATTCTTTGAAATTCATTGATTAAACATACATGAGATTTTCTCCATTGTAAAACATTTATTTTCTGAATAAAATAGGTGACATGTTTTGGTAAGTTACAACTGATACTGAGAGAACCACCTTTCAACCATGGCAAAACATTGCTTAGGCTTGTACTGTGGAGCTGTATGACCCGCTCCCTGCAAAAAAAAAAAAGAATATATCATTTTTTTGTCCCAAGCTTCTTCTTTGCATTTTAAGGCGAAGGAATTGAGTAAGAAATGCTTACCATTACGGTTGCAAATGTTAGAGCAAACTCATAATGCCTGTACTTTTCTGTGAATCTGCAAAAAAGAAAAGAACATTGCAATTGTGAGAAGTATATTTTTGAGGTAAAACCATTAAGGAATACCTTAAGAAAGAGTTTGTTATTAAAAGTCTGCAAATTTAGAAACCGACCCCGCAACTTGACCATTGACAAACCATGGTCTCCAATTGTCATTGACAGTTAGATTAAGAGACTTTATCCATTCTAATGTACCAATGTATGGAATAACCATGTCATGATCACCACTGCAAGAACAAAATGAGATTAGTCATCCATAAACTTCATACTATAAGTTGAGCATACAAAAAAGCATATGAACTAGAAGGATTTATGTGTCATGTGAGTCTACATGAAGTTTTTGAAATGCCTCGTTGCTGGTTGGTATAGGACTCAAAAAACTTCATTTGGTGCATAACATTGTGAAAATTCTATACTTCAGTTTTTGAGTTTGGCTTTTGGTAGAAAAAAGTACGGCTGCTCTAGTTCCAACATAATCGGATACCTGTCACCCAACATGATGTTTTTGAACTACATTATGGTTTTGATTTTCATTTGAAGTTGATGAAGCCTTTTAGGGAACTAGCAATGCACCACGTGTGTTGCACGTGAATAATTTTTCTTAAACAAAAATTAATAAGTAAATATTTGGTATATGAGTACTTGAATTAAATATGATCTCAAATTTACCAAATATATTTTTCATCTCTCATGCTCTACTATAAAATTTTTAAAAATTTTGTATATTTTCAAGAGTTATTGTTCTAACTTTAAGAAAAAATCATAAAAAAATAATTAAAGTTCTATTTTATTTCTACAATTTTGTAATTATAGTAATTTCTTAGTGATGTTTGAAAATTAAATTTTTTAAAATTAATTTGATTAAGATTCCACTTATAAATCATTGAATAAAATAAAAATAATTATCAATATACCAATCGTATTGGAACTTACTGTATTTAGGATTAGTTAGGTCAATTAAGATGAAATTTAACATACAGCGCCATAATATATATTATAAAGCATATTAAAATTTTTAAAAAATTCACATAAAATGTTAACACAATTTAAAAATTTTACTGCGACTAAAAAATCATGTAAAACTATATATACATTATTTTTTATTTTAAAAATAAAATAGTTAAACATTTTAATGAAAAATAAAATATACATATGTAATTATAATATTATCTTTATAAATGAGATGAATATTATTATATTGATGGAGTTTGTGAAAATTTTGTTAAAATGTAAAATAATGCACATATTTTTTAAGAATAATATAATCAATCAAAAAGTTTCATAAAAATTAACATTTATAAATAGAGAATAGATAATTAGAAAATTAATTTGATTAAAATTCTATTTATAAATCATTGAATAAAAAAAATAGTTATCAATATACCAATCATATTAGAATCTTACTGTATTTAGGATTATTTAGATTAATTGGAATCAAATTTAATATACAATGCTATAATATATATTATAAAACATATTAAATTTAAAAAAAAAAAAATTTCACATAAAATCTTAACAAAGTCTGAAAAGTTTATTGCGACTAAAAAATCACATAAAACTATATATACATTATTTTTTATCTTAAAAATGAAAGGATTAAACATTTTGATGAAAAATAAAATATAAATATGTAGTCATAAGGTGAGTAATATTATTTGATGAAATTTTTGAAGGCTTTTTTGAATATTTGTTAAAACTTATAATAATGTATACATTTTTTAAGAGTAATATAATCAATCAAAAAATTTCATAAAAATTGACATTTATATATAGGGAATATATAACTAAAAGTGATTTTAGATGTAATTTAGAGATTTAAATACATAAGGATATGATGGTAATTTAGATATTAAGTATAGAAGGATAGAATGACCTTTTTAATTATTTATAAAGGTAAAATAGTAAATAAAAATTTTTTCATGTTAAGATACTTTTATTAGTAGTATAGATATGTGAATTAAGCTGATTCTTCATGATTCCTTACAATTATAAAAAAATCAAATAGTGACAACATGTTACCTGTAAACTAATGCTTGATATCCTTTCCTACTAAGAAATTGATGATACTCGACAACACTTGTTACATCTTCATCGAAAGCTAAGGTCTTATTGCACCTCCTCCATTCTGTTTTTGTTCCCTGATTATTTATCAAAATATTGCTATGAAATTATTTTTCAGAAGTGTTTGAAACTTAGATATTGTTACTTGAGTTTAACTCACATTTCGAATATGAAGAGCTTGTTGGACTGTTGGATCATTTGCCCAAACATAAGAGAGAATATTTTCATACTTCTGCAAATCAGTAAATCAGTCACACATTAACTCTAAAAATTTGTAGAGAGAGAGAGAGAGAGAGAGAGAGAGGGTGTTCACCCTGCACCACATTTCCTCTTGTTGAGACGATAAGAAGAGAACATCCGACGAAATGTCTTCAAAAAATCTATGACCCCATGGCGAACCACATTTAGGTTCCAAAATTTGAGGCTCATTTAATTTGCCTGTGCACTGCAATTTTAAAATGGTCACACTTTCTTAATGCCTGCAGAATTAAGGTGAACCTTTCAAACCCCAAATGTGTATCTCTTACCTCTTCAATAAGTCGAAGATAATAGATGCATTGTGCATTGTTCGGATCTGGATCGACATATTCACCTTGACAGCTACTTTTGGCTCCCTGAAGAAGCACAAACATGTATTTCAAATTGATAACTTCTACATTTTCAAACATGTATGAAGCATTATAAAAACTTAGAAAGAGTGGAAAAATCACCTCGTAGTATTCATCTGATATAAGTCCCATTCGATGAGCATATGGGATTCTTGTGTTTACATCATTGTGTGTATCTGTAACTGGATTTCCAAGCACATATCCCTGACTCAATTTCAAAAACAAAAAAAAATAAAATTACCTTGAACAATAATTCACATTGCTAAGCATGAATATTGATTGTTTGTAATAACTGGAAACTAAGTACACTAATATTGTCAGGATAGACCATTTACCCGGAGAGACATGCGTGGCACGTTTCCTTCATCGTTGCCTGCAACATCATAATTTTACCCAACTTTAGTCCAGGAAGGTTATCAAATTTATACAAAAACCTTCAGAAAAATGTACCGTTTGATATTTCTGAAACAATCATTGGAACAAGTAGGCCCGAGTAGGAGTCACCACCAATGTAAAGGTTATGTTTGGAAAAGTTGGGGTGATCCAACAACCACTACATTGTTTAGGACAGTTAGTATTATATTTACAAAACAAATTCACATTCACCTTATGCTTAAGAGTTTTTTTTTTCACTCACCTTCCTAAGAAAACTATAACTATCTTTCACTGTTTTTGTGTGTGAGGAATAGTAACCTTCCAAGGTAGTTGAATAGGAGAAGCCAGTGCCAACAGGTATGTCTAAGAATATAATGTTTGCGACCTGAAAAATTATCAGAAAGACATGGGAAAAATCTCTATTAATCTACGCGACAAAGAAATCCATTTCCATTTTAAAGTGTAAACCGGATCATTGAGATGAAATACCTTTGTCCATGAGTATGGATTCAGAAGGAACGTCGGTAAGCTCCCATTGAAAGCTGGAACATTATAAGCTAAAGGACCTAAATACAGTTTAAAAACAGAATTGTCAAGGCCATCTTGGGCAAGGAGAGTGTGGTCTACTCATCAATAAACACACTGTCAAGCACATATGAAACATGTAGAAGTTGAATGTAGATTAGCTCCTATTGATGTGTTACAGTTAGAATTTAGTTTATAAAAACCATCTCCTGATGATCAAACATTTTGTACTCAAAAATTCCCAACAGAGCCATTATTTGGAGTGGAATACATCCATTTATGCCGTTTGGTTTCAACTTGCTATTTGTAATACGAGATCAAGAAAAAATTGGGAAGTATAGGACTTGATTGCTATTGTAATCAGTCTAAAGCAAATGGTGCTTAATCGCTGGATATTATCAAAACTCCACCAAAAAAAAGGTATATTACAAAGGACCTGTCAAACTTAGGGTCATACGGCATCACCCTAGACTTTTACGAGTTACATTAAACCCCCTTCTACTTGTAAATAAACTATAAATCTAATAGAAACTGTGAATTCAGAAGGAATGTCGGTAAGCTCCCATTGAAAGCTGGAACATCATAAATTAAAAGATCTAGAGAGAGTTTAGAACAGAATCGTTAGCGACACCATGCCAAAATTTAAATCCGGATTGTATTAGAGATAGAATTTAGTTTATTAAACGAGTTTATGATGATCAGACATTCAGAAATCGAAACTTTCTAACATACTAATGATACAAAGAGGAATGTTTGGACTCTAATTCTGTTTGATTTCAACTTGTAATGTACACCCCATAAAAGTCATACGGTACCACAGTTTTTGTGTATAGCAAGTCTTCCCCTGTTTCCTCTGTTTTCTTATAAACTCTTTTGGTTTCTTCAACTGGACCTTTAGTCAAATAAAGTAAATGCATGAAACACATACCGATTTCGTAAACAAGACCAGAGAAAGAAGAACAACCAGGGCCTCCAGTGATCCAAAGAACAAGAGGGTCTTTGACAGGGTTACTCTCTGACTCAATGAAATAGTAGAATAGCTGCAAATCATCCTTTTCTCCCACACTTACATATCTGCGTACACAAAACCCATGTGAAAAAATATATCATCAAAATTTTATTTCGATCTATTGTTTCGGGTATCTTATAAGTAGAAATAGTTTGGAAATGTTTCGAATATTTGAGAGACTGGTTAGAAACAATGAAAAAATTTTAAAATTTATTTTCGAAACATTGGCCGGAACAAATCAAAATACTTCAAAACATTCCCAAACACCTAAGAATTTCTAAATACAATCGTTGTTTCGTTTTGGTTTCAACAGAAACCGAAACATTTTGGCC
The DNA here is from genome assembly GCA_963454935.2 of Ilex paraguariensis. Lineage (NCBI taxonomy): Eukaryota > Viridiplantae > Streptophyta > Magnoliopsida > Aquifoliales > Aquifoliaceae > Ilex > Ilex paraguariensis. The sequence goes on from CAUOFW020001128.1 coordinate 125,600, forward strand.
GTTTCAGTGGAAATGACATGAAATTTAGGTTCTTGGAAACAAAAAAAAGCACATAAATCGCATGTTTGCAAATTCAACAGCAGAGAAACTCACCCAGTTTCAAGTTTAAATGGGAGATTACCCGAATACCCGGGTAGTTCCTTGACAATCGACTTTGATTCAGCAGTGTTGAAGAGAAGAAAGAGAGTGAACACACAACTTAATCGTAGCCAATCAGCTGCAGCTAAAGCTGCTTGTGGTGCCATCTCTTATTCAACAGTTGTGGGTTTCAATGATTTCACACAACGGTAGGTAAGCTATGTTCCTTTGATGCCTGATAAAATGTAGTGTTAATTGCACTTTTAATCCTCAAACAATGCTTATTTTTTTAGTTTAGTCCTAAATTTATAGATTTTATTAATTTAGTCCATAAATTATTCAATTCGTCTTCAAATAATCTCAAACCAATACGTTAAAATTTTTTAACGAAAATGATTACGTGTGATTCTTTCGGACAATATTAGGTGACCAACGCATGATCACTTCAATGATCATTTAAATACAAATTAAACTTCAAATTTTGAGATATTAACAATTATCCGTTTGGCATGCGTGCTCGTCCCTTAGCAAAAAAGGTTGAAAAACATTGAGCTTGTGGATAGGAAGGTTTTTTTTTTTTTCTTCCACATTACAGCCTCAGCTATCATGTTTTTTACATTGCACTCAATTATTTGATTACTTTCATGTTGCTCCAATTATTAATGTTCATTATATATTTAACAAAAAAAATTTTTATTTTACTCCTGATTTATTTAATTCATTTTGAGTTTGTCCCGACACATCAATAATTTTCATTTAAAAAGATAACAAACGTTTATTATTGGAGTAATGTAAAATAATCAAATTAATTGAGGTGGTTATGAAAAATTTAATAGTTGAGGAGACAAATAAAAAAAATGATGATAATTCACAGTCAAAGTGTAATTTACCATCGTGCATACGTACCTTAGGTGAGAATTATGATTCGGAAAAGTTTGTCATCGACGTACAAAACATTGTCCCACAGGTTGTTGGAATAGTTTACTGTCGAGACCAAAAGGTTGTACCTAACGTTCCAAAAGGCCAAATGACTGGGGATTATTCGAAGTCGAACATTGACAGGTTGATTACTCTTTCGGTGGGACTCGCAATTTTAGTTGTAATTGATCTTCAAACTCTTGTAAAGTTAGGGCGATAATTGAGTCTTGTTGGATCGTGTATGAATCGTGTCATACAATTCTTAACTTGAACATGACTTAATTAATAATCGTGTCGAAAAATCGCACACTAAGTCCCCCATGATTATAATATGTTTAACTTGAACACAACCCATTTTAATCTGTTTAGCTTCGGGAGTCGTATCTGATTCACATATCTTACCATATAATCGTGTCGAATTATAATCGATTTCACTTAATTAAATTCGTGTCGAACTCAGAATCGTGTTGTTGTTTTGAGCTAGAAATTGTCACCCTTGTGTAAATTATATAACACTGTATGCATTACTTTTTCAAAATATGACAAAAAAAATAAAAATAAAACTAATTTGTTTTACTGATATATGGATAATGCATAATAATATTTCCAAAAAAGTGGGTCCCATTCTTCCGACGTTGGATTGGTGCCAGTGGCAGCCTTTCACTTTCTCAAACACATTAGTTTTTTACAAAACCTCCACCCATAAAAGGCTTTAATTTGAAAATCTTTTAACAAATAGGACACAATTTAACACTTTTGCCCATGACCTCTTCTTGTTTTGAGCCTCCCCTGTCTCAAAGAATGTAATTCTTTGGCTAGTTTGATCTCCCCTGAAACAGCTAGTTGTCCCCCAATTCTTACCAACCTTTGTCGTATTGGTGACATTTCTGCTGCCTCAGTCTCATTGAGGTAGGTCGTGGTGTGCTTAGTGTGCCAAATAATTGAAATGATCAAGAAACTCCAAACTACACCCATGGCAGATAGTGTCAATTTAAGTTAAAAAAAGAAAGGGGTTGTGACTAATGTGTCAATGTGAGCAGGTGTGAGCTAGCATTTGTACTTTTCCTCGCACATTAGAGTAGAATATGATCGAGCTATGGATGATCAAAGTGCCCTGTCTAGAATCGAAAAGTTAGTCACAATTGGAAAAGACTAAGATTGACGAAGGGTTCAAGCAATTTCAACTTTTAACAATCGGTGTAGTGAGATGTTGGTTAAATTTAGATTGAAATATCATAATGGTTAGATATCTTTTTATTCCGATAGAGAATCGGGAAAGGACTAGGACAGACTATCTCTATTTATAAAGGAATGCTGATGCAGCATGTCGTGAAGAAGAGTGAAGGGGTACTTATATTATTTCATAAACAATTTTCTTATTGGAGCAAACTACAATAGCACCCCCCTCAACTATGGTTTTTTATTTTTATTTTTTCACATTACCCTTTCAAATATCATATTTTTCACATTGCGTTTAATGATTTTGCCGGCTTCTTTTCCCTGTGAATCTATACCCTTAATTGCATTCTTCCTATATACACTTCTTATTATGGGAAAATCACATGAGTTTGGTTTGCAATGCCTACTTTCATGGATGTTATTTTTGCAATAAGATTCATCTACATGAATCTCAAAAACTGTACTCATAACAGTCAAATTTTGTAGATGTTATGATTGCTCAATAATACCAATATTCTCTCAAATTCATAGATTAAACATACATGGAGATTTTCTCCTTTGTAAAACATTTATTTCCTGAATAAAATAGGTGACATGTTTTGGTAAGTTACAACTGATACTGAGAGAACCACCTTTCAACCATGGCAAAACATTGCTTAGTCTTGTATTGTGTAGCTGTATGACCTGCTCCCTGCCAAAAAAAAAAGAATATATCATTTTTTTGTCACAAGCTTCTTCTTTGCGCTATAAGGCGAAGGAATTGAGTAAGAAATGCTCTTACCATTATGGTTGCAAATGTTAGAGCAAACTCATAATGCCTGTACTTTTCTGTGTAACTGCAAAAAAAGAAAATAACATTGCAATTGTGAGTAGTATATTTTTGAGATAAAGCCATTAAGGAAAACCTTAAGAAAGAGTCTGTTATTAAAAGTTTGCAATTATAGAAACTGACCCTGCAACTTGACCATCGACAAACCATGGTCTCCAATTGTCATCAACAGTAAGATTAAGAGAATTTATCCATTCTAACGTGCCAATGTATGGAATAACCATGTCATGATCACCACTGCAAGAAAAAAATGAGATTAGTCATCCATAAACGTCATACTATAAGTTGAGCATACAAAAAAGCATATGAACTAGAAGGATTTATGTGTAATGTGAGTCTACATGAAGTTTTTGAAATGCCTCGTTGTTGGTTGGTATAGGACTAAAAAAACTTCATTTGGTGCATAACATTGTGAAAATTCTATACTTCAGTTCTTGAGTTTGGGTTTTGGTAGAAAAAAGTACGGCTGCTCTAGTTCCGACATAATCGGATACTCGTCACACGACATGATGTTTTTGAACTACATTATGGTTTCAATTTTCATTTGAAGTTGATGATGCCTTTTAATGAATGTGTGAATCAGGCTGATTCTTCACGATTCCTTATAATTATAAAAAATCAAATAGTGACAACATTTTACCTGTAAATTAATGCTTGATATCCTTTCCTACTAAGAAATTGATGATACTCGACAACATTTGTTACATCTTCATCGAGAGCTAAGGTCTTATTGCACCTCCTCCATTCTGTTTTTGTTCCCTGATTATTTATCAAAATATTGCTATGAAATTATTTTTCAGAAGTGTTTGAATCTTAGATATTGTAACTTGAGTTTAACTCACCTTTCGAATATGAAGAGCTTGTTGGACTGTTGGATCATTTGCCCAGATATAAGAGAGTATATAACCATACTTCTGCAAATCAGTAAATCAGTCACACGTTAGCTCTAAAAACTTGTGGTGGGCACACTAAAGGATACAAAAACATTGTCCTATACTTAGAGAGAGAGAGAGAGAGAGAGAGAGAGAGAGAGGGTGTTCACCCTGCACCACATTTCCTCTTGTTGAGACGATAAGAAGAGAACATCCGACGAAATGTCTTCAAAAAATCTATGACCCCATGTCGAACCACATTTAGGTTCCAAAATTTGAGGCTCATTTAATTTGCCCTTGCACTGCAATTTTAAAATGGTCATACATTCTCAATGCCTCCAGTGTTAAGGGTGTACCTTTCAAACCCCAAATGTGTATATCTTACCTCTTCAATAAGTCGAAGATAATAGATGCATTGTGCATTGTTCGGATCTGGATCGACATATTCACCTTGACAGCTACTTTTGGCTCCCTGAAGAAGCACAAACATGTATTTCAAATTGATAACTTCTACATTTTCAAACATGTATGAAGCATGATAAAAATTTAGAAAGAGTGGTAAAATCACCTCGTAGTATTCATCCGATATAAGTCCCATTCGATGAGCATATGGGATTTTTGAATTTTCATCATTGTGCAAATCTGTAACTGGATTTCCAATCACGTATCCCTGACTCAATTTTGAAAAAACAAAAAATTACCTTGAACAATAATTCACAGTGCTAAGCATGAAAATTGATTGTTTGGAATAATTGGATAGACCATTTACCCGGAGAGACATGTGTGGCATGTGTCCTTCTTCGTTGGCTGCATCATCATAATTATACCCAACTTTAGTCCAGGAAAGTTATCAAATTTATACAAAAAAAAAATCAGAAAAATGTAAACTTGGATAAACATAAATCACCGTTTGATATTTCTGAAACAATCATTGGAATAAGTAGGCCTGAGTAGGAGTCACCAGCAATGTAAAGGTTATGTTCGGCAAAGTTGGGGTGATTCAACAACCACTGCATTGTTTAGGACAGTTAGTATTATATTTACATAACTATTCAAGACTGCGTTTGTTCTAATCAAAACAAATTCACATTCACCTTATGCTTAAGAATTTTTTTTCACTCACCTTCCTAAGAAAACTATAAGTATCTTTCACTGTTTTCGTGTCTGAGGAATAGTATCCTTCCGAGGTAGTTGAATAGGAGAAGCCAGTGCCAACAGGTGTGTCTACGAATATAATGTTTGCAAACTGAAAAATTATCAGAAAGATACGGGAAAAATATCTATTAATCTAAGCGACAATGAAAGCCATTTCCATTTTAAAGTGTAAACCAGATCATTGAGATGAAATACCTTTGTCCATGAGTATGGATTCAGAAGGAATGTCGGTAAGCCCCCATTGAAAGCTGGAACATCATAAGCTAAAGGACCTAAATACAGTTTAAAAACAGAATTGTCAAGGCCATATTGTGCAAGGAGAGTTTGGTCTAGTCATCAGTAAACACACTGTCAAGCACATATGAAAAATGTAGAAGTTGAATGTGGATTAGCTCCTATTGAAGTGTTACAGTTAGAATTTGACCAATGGGCCTTTGGTCCAATGGTACTCCTTACCTTGTGAAGATTTTGTCTTCTTGAGGTCAAAGATTCAAACCCCCCTCCCCTCCCCCCCCCCAAAAAAAAAAGAAGTTAGAATTTATTTTATAAAAGCCATCTCCTAATGATCAAACATTTTGTACTCAAAATTTCCCAAACAGAACCATGATTTGGAGTGGAATACATCCATTTATGCCGTTTGGTTTCAACTTGCTATTACAATTGCCGGATCTTATCAAAACTTCACCCAAAAAAAAACAAAAAGAAGGGTAAATGATATAGGACCTTGTCGAACTTAGGGTCAGTGGCACGTCACCACCCTAGACTTTTATGAGTTATATTTAACCCTCTCCAACTTGTAAATAAACTATAAATCTAATAGAACCCATGAATTTCAATGGTGTTTGAGCTACACGCGCCAATCAAATTGCGTGAATTGTGAAGGATTTGATTATATATGTTCAATATGACAATTTTATCCTTTCAAGTTCAAACTTTTTTTATAAAAACAACTAATAAAAGCCAAACCCTAGCTTTCTATTCTCCAAGTGCATTGTCGCTCTTTCTCTTTCTCCCTCAACACACACACACGTGCCGGTGTCTATTCAATTTGGGTAAAAGGACAATGATTGCACTGTAATTGGGTGGTAGAGTTGCGATGGAGGACTCTGTCGGGTTGGAGGGCATCCGGTGCTATGACATTTGTGTGATTGAGCTATCAATGGAGTGGGTTTGATTGGATGTTGATTGGTGTTGGAGGGGATTTGATTAGGTGTTGAGTGGTGTTGGTGGAAGGGGTTTAATTAAGTGTTCAATGGTGGCGGTGGCGGTGGTGGTGAGGATTAGTTGGGTGTTTAGTAATGGTGGTTTTTGGTTGTTCTGCGGTGGTGGATTTTTTGGGGTGGATCTGTAGTGGTAGGGGTGTTCTGTAGTGAAAAGTAGAAAAGAATGGGAGAAGAGTATGCTTGCAACCAAGTTTTTCTTTTTTATTTGGTTAATGTGTAGTTGTTTAATGGATGAAATTACAAAGAAAATTTGAACAAAATTCAGAGGGTATTTTACGTATTTTACAAACACTGTTACCTCGGTCACAATTTACAGTTTATTTACAAGTAGGATAAAAGTTTTGGGTGGTGATGTGTCATTTACCCTAAGTTTGAGGGGGTCCTGTGTAATTTTTCCAAAAAAAAATGACATGGGAGGAGTCAAAAACTTGAGTTGCGAAAATAGCCTTTCTAAATGCGGGTGTCTTGAGCCTTTCGGATTGTTGGGTTGCACTCAATGGTAATGCTGCAGTTAACCGTTGACTGGGAAATACTTAGAAATTTGATTAATACGATAACAAGAAAATCAATTAATCAATCAAAACACATGAAAAAAGAACATCAATTTTACGTGATTCAACAAAATTACTACCTACGTCTGCAAGTTGTGATCCGAATGAT
>CAUOFW020001129.1:0-132504 GCA_963454935.2 Ilex paraguariensis
AAAATATTTATTGAATAGGATTGTTGAACTCCAATTTATCAATGATTTCTATTAGTGAAAACCTGTTCATGGTTGGTGTAAATTATATGACTAATAGAATGTCATACAGAGAAATGGCATCATGTCTGATCCAAGTCATAAGAAAGCCCATACTCTTCCTTATTGCTTTCTAATGTTTCACAAAAAAAATATTTGGTTTGTACTCCCCATTTGAAAAATTAATTGTACCAACGGATTATTCCAAAAGATTTAATAATTATTGTGAGATAACGCAGAACAGTTTTTTGTTTTTTTGGTGGTACAAGGGAGGGCCAAGGCCCTAAAACACACAAACTCTACTAGTAAATCTAGCAGGATCAGAAGGAAACCTTGGAACCAGGTTGGTTCTTGACACTATAATTAACTAATGGGTATAATTAAATATTAGATCATTGTTAGTTGCAGTTTTTGTAAACTACGTATGTGTCCGAGTTAAAAAAAAAAACTACGTGTCTATGGAAAATGGGTAAAAACCAAATTTGCACCTTATGCTTCTCTCAGGGGATTTGAGCTCCTGTAGATATTGATCCTCAAATTCCTCTGCAGGCAATACTATGTGCAGGTCTATATCCCAGTGTAGCTGCCACAGAAGAAGGCATTGGTGGGACAGTTCTTGCCAGCCTTAAACAGAAGGCAGGTTTCACGGCAAAGGGCCGACCTGTGTGGTATGATGGGAGAAGAGAAGTTCACATACACCCTTCTTCTATCAACTGTAGCTTAAAAGCTTTTCAGTATCCATTTCTCGTCTTTCTTGAAAGGGTTTGCAGTATTCGAATTATATTAGCTCATATTCCTTATTAAGCACTTTCACATTTTTGACTTAAATGGCAACAACTTAACAAATTGGTTTTTTCATTTGCATAATCTCCTGTAACTTATTGGTGTGTTTGTCTTTACACATTCTATTTTTCTTCTAATTGCTTATTTTTTTCTGCTTTCCTTCTAGTAAAATCTTGATTGTTTAGCATTATTCATTTTGTCGCTTATTGTCTGCTAATATCAGGATGAGATGGCTGCTGAATTTTATCAATATCTTAGAATGCTCATTTGATCTGATCATTGGGTCAGTTAGATTTTGAGGTTTCTGTGGTAAATTTCTTTTATGTAAGCCTAGCAAGAAATCCACATCAAACTGATGCCTCGTCTCTGGCCTGGGCTAAGTCGATATTATGCCAGATACATGGTCTTCAAAGAATATAATGGCATCACTTTCTATGAAAAACCTAGATCAAATATGGAGAGAAATTGAATGTAACAAATTACTTGAAAAGTTATCAAAATGAAATTCATATTGGGAGCTTAGAGATTTAGCAATATTGAAATCATGGGGAGATTAGAGAAAACACATTTTCTCATAGAATTAGAATGTCTGAGGTAAAACTGTAAATGTAATATTGAAGAAAATGAAGACAACGAAAGTTTTAGGATTTGATGGTATACCTATTGAGGTTTGAAAGTATTTAGGTGATGTTGGGGTAGTATTATGGTTAAACTAAATTATTCAATTAGAGAGACTTGCAGAATTGCTCAAATTATTGAGGTATTAAACTAATGAGTCATGCAAGAAAACTTTGAAAGATAGTGATCAAACAAAGAATAAAGTTTGAAAAAAGTATTTGTAAATTTTTTGATCATTTTAGATTTATGCTTGGGAGATCAACAGGGGAAACTATATGTTTTCGTTGAATACTAATCAAAAGGTACAGAGAGAAAAATAAGCATTTTTATATGATTTTTGCAAACTTAGAGAAGGCATATGATAGTGTCTTTAGAGAAATATTATGGCGGGTTTTAGATAAGAAAAAAAGTTACTATTAGGTACCTTGATGTGATTAAGGATATGTCAAAAACCGTGTTGACTTTAGTGAGAACAATTCCGCGAGAGACTAATGAATTCACACTCCTATAGGCTTACATCAAGGATTTGTTTTGAGTTCATTTTCTTTTTTGCAACATTCAGGAACTTCTATTGTGTATGTTATTTGCGGATGATATAGTATTAGTCGGTGAAAGTAAAGAAGAAATTAATAATGAGCTAAAAAACTGGCGAGAGGCTCTGGAAACAAGATTTAAGATAAGTAAAACTGTGACTAAATATATGGAATGTAATTTTAGTAAAAGAAAAATTTGAACCGATAAAATAGTAAAAATTGTTGGTCAAGAGATATCAAAGAGTGAGTATTTTTTTGTATTTATGGTCGATTATTCATAGTGTAAAATGGTGATGATGTTACTTGAAGAATTAAAGCGGGTAGATTAAATGTAGGAATACATCTGGTATATTGTGTAATAAATACATACCCCTTACAGGTAGATTAAATGTAGGAATACATCTAGTATATTGTGTAATAAATACATACCCCTTACGATCTAAGAAACATGAATATGCTTAATAAGGTGACATATCTATGTCGGACACTGATACTCTTCGAACACTTTTGGACATTTATCTGATACTCTTTTATCCGTATTCGTAACTAAATGGTAAAATTTTAATTTTGGATACAGGTCCAACACTCATTTGGTGACCTGTTCCACATTTCTTTGGTTATGTCTATAGCAAAGAATAAAGATATGTTAGACATGTAATTATCAAAGCTTAAAAGTTTGACACATGGCTACATTATACTATGAGAGAAAAAAAAATTATTTAGACTAATCATGTTAAAGTTGTATTTAAAAGATGCTTAAAAGTATTGTTAATGAAGAGGAATGAGGAATGGAGAAAATGAGAGTGATAATTGTAATTGTGTATGTTTGTTACACATTGAATTTTAGAAAATAGGTAATGATGACTCCTATAATCTTTTATTCTAAAAATTCACTATTATTTTATCTATACTTGTGTTAAATCATATAAGTTGCATATAAAACATAGGTATTTATTTCTTAGCCATTTCTTTGACCCGTGTTCATATCCGTGTTTTTTAGTTCAAGACAAAAAAGAAAATGTTCCTAAATGTTGGGATAACTAAGAAACAAAACGTTTAAAATTTGAGTATGACGGCAATGAGCTAAGATGGATGTATGCTAAAAGTACAAAAAATGCAATTAGGAAAGAGAACTAGAAGATAAATTGGGAGATAATCGACTTAAATGGTTTTAACATATTTATGGACAGCCTATTATCGCCCCGATGAGAAAAAGTAGTGTAATAGCTATTTACGATAAACGAATGGAAGAGGAATACCAAAATTAATTTTAAATCAAATAGTAAAGCATTTAATAACTTTTGTTTTGAGAAAAAAGTATGACCTTAAATAGAACACTATAAAGTATCTAACCCCCTGTAACGCTCGAAAATTTACTCTGGAAGGTATTACTATCTAAAATCATCAAATCATGAAAGCAACTATAATAAGTATTAAATAATAAACTATTCATCCATCTGACAAAGAATAAATACTAAAGCTAATAAAATACTGTAATTTCTCCAACTTACAATTTAAAACTAAATAATATCTAGCAACGGAATAATTAAACTAACAAAAATATTGTTTCACAAAAATCTCTCCAAATTCAATAATCAAAACTACATCTCTAAGCCTCCATTTCAGAATCTTCATACTGACCCTCTCCAGCCTCGAGATCAACCAGCTCATTCTATCTGAGCTCTTCCTCTAGATCATAATTTGAAAAAGATGTAGTTTGTAGGGGTGAGCATTAAGCTTTGTAGGAAAATCCTCTCAAGCTTGAATAAGGTTTTGAAAACATATAAAACGAGTTGGTCACATTTTACAAAATATTATATATAACTTTTGAAATAAAACAATGATAGTTTATCAGATCTCAAGTTTACGTAGTAGCAATAAATTAAATGAAGAAGTAAAACCAACATTACCCCGTTTTCATCCATCCAAGCTTCCCATTACCAACATTGTATCTTAGGTATGTTGTATGACTTAACATGAATACACACATTGAGAATATCTTGACCCACACAAACACTCAATCCTCGCAAGGATACATAACTTTAGGAAGAACGTATAACGACGTATCGACAGAAACTCAGGAATAGTATACTAACCCTCAACCTCGATACCAGCGAATAATGGTTTGATCCTCACAAAGTACCAACTCCACTACGAGTGGTAGGGAACCTTCAAACTTACTCGGAGTAAAAAACGCATCTACCCACTCTACGATACCTGGTCATTGGTCACCTATGTTCATCCAAACATCCACACAAGAGATACAATACTCAACCAATTTCTAAGCCTCCACTTCAGAATCCTCATACTGACCCTCTTCAGTCTCAAGATCAACCTGCTCATTCAATCCGAGCTCTTTCTCTAGATCATAATCTGAAAAAAATGTGGTTGTAAGGGGTGAGCAGATGTGGTTTGTAAGGGGTGAGCACTAAGCTCTGTAGAAAAATCTTCTCAAGCTTTAACAAGGTTTTGAAAACATATAAAACGGATCGGTCACATTTTACAAAATATCATATATAACTTTTGAAATAAAACAGTGCCAATATATCTGATCTCAAGTTTACGTAATAGCAATAGATTAAATGAAAAAGTAAAACTAACATTACCACGTTTTCATCCATCCAAGCTTCTCATTACCAACATTGTATCTTAGGTATTTAGTATGACTTAACATGAATACACACATTGAGAATATCTTAGCCCATACACACGCCCAATTCTTGCAAGGCTACACAACTTTAAGAATGGCATATACTGACGCATCGACCGTGACGAATTTAACCCAGGAATAGTATACTAACTCTCAGCCTCGATACCACGTGAGCGAATAGTAGTTTGGTCCTCGCAAGGCACCAATCCCGCTACGAATGGTAGGGAACCTTCAAACCCACTTGGAGTAAAAAACGCATTTACCCACTCTACGATACCTGGTCAACGGTCACCCATGTTCATCCAAACATCCACACAAGATATACAATACTCAACTAATTTCTCAAATCACAAGTAAATAAAGAACCTTAAATTTCACATGTATTTTTTCAACATAACAACTCAAGACAATAACAAGAGATCATCAAAAGATATAATTTTATTATTCTAAATAAAGCACTAGAGTTTTTGAATTAAGAACAATGGAATATCAAGGAAAAATCTCTATTTTTTGAAGAACAAGGGTTTTGAGATTAAAAACAAGGATTTTATGGTTATCAAATCATAACTTCATTTAAAACATGATATGATTTGCAAGAACACCAAGAAACAAGGATACCATAGCAAATATCTATGATTGAGAGTCAAAACACACATATATATATATATATATATATATATATATATATATATATATATATATATATAAACCCTAGCCTCAATGGACAAAATTAGGAAGAAACCCCTACCTTGTTTCCTTAGTGAGTGTGAAGAATTAGAGGCTTTGATCCGATCCAATGTGAAAATTTTCTTCAATCTTGTGTTTCTCCCCTTTTTTCTTACTCCCCAAGGCTCTCTAGGGTTATAATTGATGAAATGGGGCTAAAGGAGGTGTCTTTAGGTATTTATAATGTAAAATTTGGAAAGAACACCCAAAATAGGTCTGGGACGTGAAACCCTCCGTTCGGTGCATCCAGACGCGTGTTTCTTTGCCCAACTTTCTGCCAAATGTGTCTGGATGCATGTTTATTCCTGTCCGGACGCGGGTAACAGTATACCCTCAACTTTCAGATCGATTTTGACCTATTTAAAAGCTAATTTAGAAAATTTTTGTGAAATATACTTTTGTAGCCCTTGAAGTCCAGTTTTTACTGTCCACAAATCAAATCAATCGGAGTTAAGAGTAGAAAGTTATGGCTAAAATACTAAGATAGTGTCAAATTCCTTCCTATCCGAATTCTTTCTAAAATGTGTTTAAATTTCGGGATACTTCCTAACTTCTAATACACCTCATATTACCTCTCCCAAGGTTTTTCGATCTTCCAAATTCAATGAAAATCTTATTTTGACTTAAAAATATTTATAAAATTACTTAATCACCTTTCTCTAAGTTAAACATCTTTGAAACTAAGTTTGACCTGAAAGTCAATTTGCCCAAAACTCAAACTTCATGATCAATCTTTCAACAACAAATCGAGATTTCTACAATATTTTTATTTATGCTATGACAAATATTAAAATAATATTATTCTTATTTAATTCTAGTACGGGATCTTACACCCCAAGTGTGTTGGGATGATTTTGTTGAGTTGAATTGAGTTGAGGGAAGGTGCTGGAAGAATTTCATAGATTCTTGTGCCATGCATTCCATTACACTAAGTAGTGAGAAGTGCAATTTTATGCATTTCCTCTGTGGCGTTAAGTGAAGCAAAAAATCCAGCTTGCCCCGAGCCCCATACGGTACCAGAGAGGCACGAGCGGGAGTAAGAAGAATCAGCAGCCTCCTCAATTGAATTAGTAGTCGAGTTCTCTTTGTTCAATAACATTTTATGGATTACCTCTCTCTTGTCTTGCAGTTGAATTAGTAGTCCAGTTCTCTTTGTTTAATAACATTTTATGGGTTACCTCTCGAAAAAAAAAAATGGCTTACCTCTCTCTTGCCTTGCTATGGGCAGTTGTTTTGCTGTTAAAGATGATCAAACCCGTTCACATTTGATTTCAGTTGGTAGTGGGTTAACCAGTTAATTTGTTAGGTGATTGATTAGGTTTGGATTATCTTCTTAATGTATCATATTTTCAGGTTGAAACAAATAAGGTATTTCTGCGAGATACTACCATCGTCTCTCCCTATTCCATTTTGCTCTTCGGTGGCACCATAAATATTCAACATCAGGTATCTTTTCTGTCTACTTTTAATGAAGTTTGTGCAGCTGTGAGGACTGATGAAAATGCTAATGGTACAAAGTGTGGTTCAAGTACTTTCATAGTACAGATCTCGTTATTTCAGCTAGTCACCTTTGGCAGAACAGCAAACTATCATGAATGTTATTTAGGTATCCAAAAATTGCCAGTACAATCAGTGAAAATGCTAGATTTATTGGGTTCTTTTTCTGGGAAAGAGTGTTTTTCGGAAGGTCTTTTTGAAATGAGTCAATTTCTCAGAAACCACGAGGTAGAAGGAAATAAAAGTGGTACAAGTTAGAAAAAAAAAAAGGGAGGGAGGGGGGGGGGCGGGCAGAAACGAATCTGTTTGTGAGACAAGAAATTTATTTCCTTTCCTCCCCTTCTCCTCATTGTTTTATGAAGAAAATTAGACTTCTACAAAAGAGCAAAATTTTCTTTTATATCCCTAAAATTTTCCAAGGCCAAGAAAAATGGTAAGTAACATTCTTTGTATGTTCTTTTCTTTCCGTGGTTTGTGAGTTCCAAATGGAGCCTATTGTCCCTAACGATCAGGGAAGTTGGAGTAAATTGAGTAGGCTTTAAGGTGCTTAAAATCATATAACAAATTGTGTAGGACCCGTATCAGTTATTTTTTTATTTTTTTTTGTCATTTGATTTTTGTATCCACAATTTCTTTCTTAATATATACATGTAAGCAGGTAACATGAACATTTTTGACACCTACTAGCCTACATACATGGTACAATATATCAAAGCAATGTGTGTCAAATTTTCCTGATGGTCCTTTTTGTTGCTGTTCCAACAGAGTGATGGTTATGCTAAAAGACATTTTCCTCTTGCAGACTGGACTTGTCACTATAGACGGTTGGTTAAAAATGGCAGCACCTGCCCAAACTGCTGTCCTCTTTAAGGAACTACGGTTAACTCTTCACTCAATTCTTGAGGAGCTGATCAGAAAGCCACATGTATGTTGGGTTTGCCTATCATAACATTGTGTTTATTGTCTGATGAGATATTCTTTGACTTTTGGTGAAGGATCACCTAGTAACCAGAATCACAACTATCATAATTTATGTTCATGTGTTTTGGGGGATTAGCATTGTTATACTAGCAATATTGGAATATCTTGCAACATGTGCCCGATGGAGATAAGTATTGGCCCCTTGGTGGAGCTCCAATCAAGAAATCATCCTCACAGATATCACAGAGATTAGGTTAAATTTTATTTTACTATAGGGTAATGTAACTAATGTTAATTTGAGGGCAGGACGCAAGATCAGAGGCTGTAATGTTGTGTCTTAGGTTACTTTTTGTAATGGGATTTACCATGGGACTTGATGCATGGATTTTTCCAGCAAGCTTGACAATATAGTCATGATTTAATCGGTCTTAGCATAGGAGGCGCTAGCTGCATCTGTGCCTCCCTATACAGGGGCAATTATATGTGCATGCATTTACTATTTTCTCTGTTTGTAATGTGTGTTCGCGCGCGAGAGAGAGAGAGAGAGAACAAATATATGTTTATCCTTTTCATTGTTGAATTTCGGAAGACGTCCCTCCTTGTGACCTTCGAATAACATTTTTATCTTTTTGCTGCTTTTCAGGCGGCAATTGTAGTTGATAATGAAGTCCTAAAGTCTATACTACATTTATTGATAGAAGAAGACAACCCCACCAAGTGACATGTTCTGGCGTCATGAAATCATTTCTTTTCCTTCTGAGAATGGTTGCACCAAAATCAATAAGAAGTAGGATACATGGCCCTTCCGCTTCATGATTACAGTGGTCGTTCGATTCAGTTCAGAGGAGAATTGGTGTCATTTCGTCAATCAAGCAGGGGTAGTTTGGTGGAGTTGGTGGCTCTGTTAGCAAATATGATCCATAAATAAATAAGACTTCATTTTTCATCCATAAAATTTAAACATTATCCAAAGAATTTGCCCAACCATGCATTTATATCTCAAAAATTTAACTATCGTAGCGCAGCGGAATAACAAAAGAAACTAGACATCACAATGTTTTGAATAAATATCCTAGTCTAGAACAAAAGAAAGTGTCGCTCTAAGCGTCCACCTTGAGATTCACGCTCCCATCTATCAAAGTCTCCCAATGTTTGGGCTCCTCGACTCCCAGCTCTTCCTCGAGAGGATATTTGAAAAGGTTGTTAAGTAGGGGGTGAGCATGAAGCTCTGTAGGAAAATTCTTCCAAACCCGAACAAGGTTTAGAAAAACATATAAAATGGTCGGTCTCATTTTACAAATACCATATATTACTTTTGAAGAAAACAGAGACATTTGAAATAGATCTCAAGTTTAAGTAACAACAATAATTTAATGAATAAAAGAACTCAATATACAATTAATAATCCATTTCACCATAAAATCGTTTTTCACAAGTTCTTCCGGAATCCCATACTTCCCAAGATTCTTGTAAAAATCATTTCTGGCAGAATAAACAATAACTCATAACTTGAACATTTCACAACAATATATACATGTATCTCAACCATGATGTAAGGCATCCACATGAGTCAACGCATTGAGTAACATCTAGCCCACACACACACACCCAAATCTTCTCAAAGATATCCAACCTTTACGAAGGGCGTATTCCATACCAATGGCAGTGACGTATCCAACCCAGGCATTAGTATACTAACCCTCCGTCCCGATACCTATGAGCAATAGCGGTTTAGACTTACCAAAGCACTAACCCCACTACGAGTGGTAGGAAAAGTTCAAACCCACACGGAGTATGAAGAACGTCTACCCACTCTACGATATCTAGTCAAAGGCCACCCATGGTCATCCCACACTTATAAGAGATATAATACCAAACTCAATTTCTCAATTTACAAGCATATCTCAAAAATCCCCAAATTTATCATGTGAGAATTCCAATAACCAATTAAGAAAAATACAAGAGATCACAACAATATTATTTTATTACTCAACAAAAAGCACTATAGTTTTGAAATCAATAATAAAGGAAGAATTTAAGAAGAAAATCCATCACTCTCCAAAAACTAGGGTTTTAAAGCAAGAAAAGAGATTTCATGGGTATTCAACCCTGACTTTATTCAAAACATGTAATCTTTGCAAAAAAAGACTAAGAGATGATGATTTCATATCATATATATAACATTTAGAGGCAAAACGTATATATATAAATACCCTAACCTCCATAAACAAGGATGAAAGAAAACCCCTACCTTGTAATCAAGATTTCCAAATCAAAAGCCCAAGCTTTGAAGACCTTCTTCCTCCCTTTTCTTTCTCTCTTTATCTTCTCCTAGGGTTCTAAGAGGTTTGTGGTGAGAATGGAATGAAAGAATGGGACAAATGGGGTTTAGAATGGTGTTTTAAAACACAAAAATCCAAATTGTTTTACTGTTCGGAAAGCTTCAGATAAAGCGTACCGGTACTGTTTGACTGATAGATTTTTGCTCCAACTTTCAGTGCAGTTGTGGCCCATTTAGAGGTCGAATTGGAAAATGTTGGTGAAATACACTTTTATAGACCTAGATGTCTACTATCTACTGTAAAAATTTTAGGTAACATTAGTAATAGGATAAAAAGTTATGGCCAAAATTGTAGGCAGTGTCCAAGATTCCTTTTTACCCAACTCTCTCTAAAGTGTGCTTTTACTCCGGACTACTTCCAAACTTCTACAACATACCCTATTACCTCAACTAACATTTTATCTTTACTTTTACAATCTAAAAAGTTCATGCATACTTCATTACATCTATTAGCATTTCAAAAGTATAATTACTTTACTATATGAAAATAAGAATGTGGGGGTTTACATTTCACCCCTTAAAGAAAGTTTCATCCTCGAAACTTACCTTAGGTAGTGAACAAATGAAGGTACTTCTCTCGCATCTCTAGCTCTGGTTCCCAAGTAGCTTCCTCCACACCGTGATGTTGCCACAAGACTTTTACCAGTTGAATGACTTTATTGCGAAGCACCTTCTCCTTGGTATCGATAATCTTCTCTAGTTGTTCTTCATATGTTGCCCCATCTTGAATTTCTATGTCCTCCAAATCTAGGACATGGGTTATATCCAATTGGCACTTTCTCAACATTGACACATGGAACATATCATGTACCCCTGACAAACTGAGCTGGTAACCAAAG
Source organism: Ilex paraguariensis (assembly GCA_963454935.2). Lineage (NCBI taxonomy): Eukaryota > Viridiplantae > Streptophyta > Magnoliopsida > Aquifoliales > Aquifoliaceae > Ilex > Ilex paraguariensis. The sequence continues at coordinate 10,945 of CAUOFW020001129.1, forward strand.
TTGATACGCCGCTTTGCCCACTGCTTTGATCACTTCAAATGGTCCGATGTACCTTGGAGCCAATTTTCCCTTCTTGCCGAATCTCAACACTTCCTTCTTAGGCGACACTTTGAGGAAAACATAGTCCCCTTCTTGGAGCTCCAATGGTCTTCATCTTCTGTCCGCATAGCTTTTCTGTCTAGTTTGTGTCATGCATAGTCTCTCCCGGATGAGTTGAATCTTCTCCATAGTTTCCCGAACAATTTTTGGCCCAAACAAGCTACTCTCGCCGCTTCTAACCAACACGTTGGTGATCTACATGGCCTTCCGTACAATGCTTCATACGGAACCATTCCAATACTTGCCCAATAGTTGTTGTTGTACACAAATTTCACCAACGGTAAATGGTCACTCCAACTTCCCTTGAAGTCCAATACGCAAGCATGAAGCATATCCTCCAAAATTTGTATCAACCTCTCGGATTGGCCATCCGTTTGGGGATGAAAAGCAGTGCTAAAATGCAATTCTATCCCCCATAGCTCATTGTAGGCTTTGCCAAAATTGCGCCACAAAACAGGAATCACGATCCGATACGATAGAAAGTGGAACTCCATGCAATCTCATGATCTCGCGGATATACAGCTTGCTCAAGGTCTCTGGAGTGCCTGTGGTCTTCATACTCAAGAAATGTGCGGACTTGGTGAGTCTATCAACTATAACCCATATTGCATTATGTCCCGCGCGACGTCCGTGGTAAACCCGACACAAAATGCATGTTGATGTGATCCCACTTCCACTCTGGGATAGGCAAAGACTGTAATAATCCTCCTGGCTTTTGATATTCGATCTTCACCTGCTGGCACATGCATATCGTGCTATGAACCTTGCCACATCCTTCTTCATTCCCTTCCACCAATATTGGCGTTTCATGTCCCTATACATTTTTGTGTTATCGGGGTGGATAGTAAACTTAGAGCGATGACACTCTCCAAGTATCTCCTCCTTTAGGGACGAATCATCGGGAACACATAGCTTCTCCCCATATCTCAGTTCTCCATTTCTCAAAGACCAACCCTCCATTGTTTCTCCATTCTCCAATTTAGCTCGAATCGAAGCTAAGCCAGGATCTAACTATTGCAATTCCACAACCCTACGTTGAAGGGTAGGTTGGGCCACAAGGTTGAATAGGCACGGACAATTCTCTTCCCTATCCACCCATAGATCAAAGTCCTCCAAGGCATCAATCATCTTCCACCTTTTCACTACAAGAACATTAATTTCACCCCGAGACTTTCTACTCAGTGCATCTGCTACTACATTAGCCTTCCCCAGATGGTAGTTGAGTGTGAATTCATAATCTTCTAGATACTCAACCCACCTTCTTTGTCGAAGATTCAAATCTTTATGTGTGAAGATATACTTGAGGCTCTTATGATCTAAAAAAACTCAAAAAATTTCTCCACAAAGGTAACACCTCCACAATTTAAAAGCAAAAACCACAGTGGCAAGCTCCAAGTCATGAGTGGGAAAGTTCTGCTTATGGATCTTGAGTTGCCTCGAGCCATAAGCAACTACCTTTCCTCCTTGCATTAACACGCATCCCAATCCTTGTAATGAAGCATCGGTATACACATCATATCCCTTCCCACTATTCGGAATAATGAGGACAGGAGTTATTGTCAACCTTTCCTTCAAGGTGCAAAAAGCTTGTTCACACACTTGAGTCCACACGAACTTCTCTCCCTTCCTCATAAGGCAAGTCATCGACATTGCGAGCATTGAGAACCCTTCTACAAACCTCCGGTAGTAGCCTGCTAAACCTAGGAAACTAAGTACTTCGGTCACATTCCTCGGTGGTTCCCATTTCATTACGGCTTCAATCTTTGCGGGGTCAGTAGCTACCCCTTGTTCGGACACAACATGACCAAGGAATTTCACTTTCTTCATCCAAAACTCGCATTTACTCATCTTTGCATACAATTTATGCTCTCTCAATGTCTGTAGCACGACCGAAAGATGGTGCGCATGTTCCTCTTGGGTCTGTGAATAAATCAATATATCATCAATAAATACAATGACAAACTGATCAAGGTATGACCAAAATACTCTGTGCATCAAATCCATGAAGGCTGCTGGTGCATTAGTTAGTCCGAACGACATCATCGTATATTCGAAATGACCATACCGGGTATGAAAAGCTATTTAGGAATATCCTCCCCCTTGATCCATAGTTGATGATACCCTGCGCAAAGATCAATCTTGGAGTAATACTTAGAACTCCTCAACTGACTGAATAAATCATCAATTCGTGGCAATGGATATTTATTCTTCACTGTCACTCGGTTCAACCTTCGGTAGTCTATATATAACCGAAGTGTTTTGTCATATTTCTTCACGAAGAGGACCGGGACTCCCCAAGGTAAGTGCTTAAACGGATAAACCCAATAGTCAAGAGATGGTCCAACTGCTTTCCTTAGCTCCTTTAATCCCAAAGGTGTCATCCGATAGGGAGCAATGGATATGGGTTCGATTCATGGATAGAGATTAATCGTAAACTCACTCTATGGGGGTAACCCGGGTAGTTCATCTGGGAAGACATCCAAAAATCCGATACTATCAACACCACGTCTGCATGGAATTTATCCCGATCATCTCCAATTAAGCTAGCCAAGAAACTCAACTTACTTCCCGCCTTAGCTTTTAAGAATTTACTACTCATAGTAGGAAATGGATGGAAAGATTTGCGATCATTCATGAAAGTAAAAACTACTCCTTCCAGTAGTTGAAAGGAAATTCGCTTGCGAAAACAATCCATCACCGCACGGAAAGCGGACAAAAAGTTCATCCCAAATATAACATCGTACCCCTTCATATCTAATGCAACAAAATCGACAATCAACTCTTGCTCCCCAATGCGACGCACACATTCTCTACACACCCTTGTTGTATCCAACCATTCTCCCGTAGATATGTCAATACTAAGGGCATGTTCTACCTTCTCAAATTCCAATCCCAAATTAAAAGCATATGCAGTACGTATGAATGAGTGTGTATCACCGGGATCAAATAAGATTCGGGCCCACGAGTTATAAAGAAGCATGATACCTTCCACTATGGCATTAGAAGCATCCTCCTCCGATTGAGTCAAAGCAAAAACTCTCCCTTGATTGGCACTGCCGGGGGCTTGAGCTTGTAATGGTCTTTTCTGTACTAGCCTTTGTAGGGGTGGCTTGTTTGCTGGTACCTGCCCGGTTGCTTGATTGGTCCTTGGGAGAAACGAGGGGCATCTATGTTTGAAATTCCCAAACTCTCCGCATGCAAAGCATTGACGCGGGTCAGTGCTTGTTCTAGTCTGAGCAACTCCATCTCCTCAGGCTGTCAGAAGTCTCTGTCCACTTGCCTGGTCTGGCCATCGATATGGTGCCGCTCGCTGTAATCCGTTACTACTAGCACCCATTCGAATCGGACCTCCTCTCACGAAGCTCTGTCATCGCTGGTTGTCCTCTATATCTCTTTCCATAAGTGCAGCTCGGTCAACCATATCCCCATACTCCCTGATCTTGAGGGCCACCAACTTCTCCCGAATAACAAGCTTTAATCCTTGCTCAAAGCGCTTGGCCCTGTTGGCCTCAATAGATATAAACTCCGTAGCATAACGGGATAGGTCGTCAAACCTCCTCTTGTACTCGACCACCGTCATGCTGCCCTATCGTAGAGCAAGAAAATCTACCTTAATTCTGTCTCTAACTGATTCTGAAAAATACTTTTCTTGGAAGATTTGGTCGAACTCCTCCCCAAATGAGTGCATCGGTGTTCCTCTTTCTCTTTACGGAATCCCACCAATGGTCGGCCTCTCCCTCTAATAGATATGTTGCCAAGCCGATCCTAAGGTCATCGGCCACACCCATTCCGTCACAAATCTTCTTCACTCGACGGATCCATCTATCTGCATCCAAGGGATTAGAGCTTCCTTGGAAAGTGGGTGGGCGTTGTCTTAGAAATTCTCGAAGAAGGACCATTCTTCGATTCTCATCCCCGTTGCCCAGTGCTTGGGCTAGTGGATGAGCTCCCCCATTGTGGTTGTTGTTGTTTCCATTCTGGTTTTGTACCAAAGTGGTGAGCTCCCTTAAGCATTGGTAAATGTCGTTCATGGCATCAGGAGGTGGTGGTGGTGGTGGATTTGCTGGACCTCCATGCCCACGCCCACGTCCTCGTCCTCGTCCTCCATCCATCTTGCACATTAATTCATAATTTAGTTCCATTGATGTACAAGACATCCTAATTATCGCTTTAATCTAAAGCCTAAGACTTATATAAAATATAGACCAACAATTTCGTTCAACCTAATCCTATCTCTCTAGTGGTAATTCATAACCTATAACTCTTATGTAAGACCTAAAGCCTAGGCTTTGATACCAAACTTGTAACGCCCCAAAAACCACCTTGGATGACATTACAATTTAAAAACCATTCACATCATGAGAGCACTAATATGATCCATAAATAAATAAGACTTCATTTTTCATCCATAAAATTTGTAACATTATCCAAAAGAATTTGCCCAACCATGGCAGTTATATCTCAAAAATTTAACTATCGTAGCGCAGCGAAATAACAAAAGAAAAACTAGACTTCAGAATGTTCAGAATAAATATCCTAGTCTAGAACAAAAGAAAGTGTCGCTCTAAGCGTCCACCTCCGGATTCACACTCCCGTCTATCGGAGTCTCCCAGTGTTCGGGCTCCTCGACTCCCAATTCTTCCTCGAGAGGATAATCTGAAAAGGTTGTTAAGTAGGGGGTGAGCACGAACCTCTGTAGAAAAATTCTTCCAAACCCGAACAAGGTTTAGAAAAACATATAAAATGGTCGGTCTCATTTTACAAATAGTATATATAGCTTTTGAAGAAAACAGGGTCATTTGAAACATATCTCAAGTTTAAGTAACAACAATAATTTAATGAATAAAAGAACTCAATATACAATTAATAATTAATTTCACCATAAACTGTTTCTCACAAGTTCTTGCAGAATACCATACTTCCCACAATTCTTGTAGAAAGCATTTTTGGTAGAATAAACAATAACTCATAACTTGAACATTTCACAACAATATATACATGTATCTAAACCATGATGTAAGACATCCACATGAATCAACGCATTGAGTAACATCTAGCCCACACACACACACCTAAATCTTCTCAAAGATATCCAACTTTTAGGAATGGCATATACCATACCAATGGCAGTGACGTATCCAACCCAGACATTAGTATACTAACCCTCCACCTCGATACCCGTGAGCAATAGCGGTTTAGTCTTACCAAAGCACTAACCCCACTACAAGTGGTAGGAAAAATTCAAACTCTCACAGAGCATGAAAAACGTCTACCCACTCTATTATATCTCATCAAAGGCCACCCATGGTCAACCCACACTCATAAGAGATACAATACCAAACTCAATTTACAAGCATATCTTAAAAATTCCCAAATTTATCATGTGACAATTCCAATAACCAATTAAAAAAAATACAAGAGATCACAACATCATTTTATTACTCAAAAACAAAGCACTATAGTTTTGAAATCAATAATAAAGGAAGAATTTAAGAAGAAAATCCATCGCTCTCCAAAAACTAGGGTTTTAAAGCAAGAAAAGAGATTTCATGGGTATTCAACCCTAACTTTGTTCAAAACATGTAATCTTTGCAAAAAAAGACTAAGAGAAGATGATTTCATATCATATCTATAACATTTAGAGGCAAAACATACATATACAAATACCCTAACCTCAATGAACAAGGATGGAAGAAAACCCCTACCTTGTAATCAAGAATTCCAAATCAAAAACCCAAGTTTTGAAGACCTTCTTCCTCCCTTTTCTTTCTCTCTTTATCTTCTCCTAGGGTTCTAAGAGGTTTGTGGTGAGTGTAGAATGAAAGAATGGGACAAATGGGGCTTAGAATGGTGTTTTAAAATACAAAAATCCTGATTTTTTTACTGTTCAGCAAGCTTCAGATAAAGCGTACTGGTACACGTACCAGTACTATTCAGCTACTGTAGTTCGGCGTACCAATACGCGTACCGGTACGGTTTGACTGAAAGATTTTTGCTCCAACTTCAGTGCAGTTGTGGCCCATGTAGAGGTCGAATTGGAAAATTTTTGTGAAATAAACTTTTGTAGCCCTCGATGTCTACTAGCTACTATCCAAATTGCAGATAAATTTAATATCAGGATAAAATGTTATGGCCAAAATACTAGGTAGTGTCCAAGATTCCTTTTTACCCAAACTCTCTCTAAAGTGTGCTTTCACTCCGGACTACTTCCAAACTTCTACAACATACTCTATTACCTCAACTAACATTTTTATCTTTACTTTTACAATCTACATAGTTCATGCATATTTCATTACATTTATTAGCATTTGAAAAACATAATTACTTTACTACATGATAATAACAATGTGGGGGTTTACATTTAATCTTCTTTGCATTTGACGAGATGATTTAACATTTTCTTCTAAATATATACAATGAGTACACAGTAGTCGGCTTATACCTTTTATATCAGTTATTGTCCATCCAAGAACACTTTGATGATTTTTCAATACTTCTGTTAATTCTTTTTCTTGACTTTCAGATAATTTTGATAATATGATTAAAGGATGATTTTTATTTTTTTCCAGAAAAACATATTTCAGATTGGTTGGAAGTGGTTTTAAATCTGGCTGAAAGATCTTGACATTGGATTCTATAGATTTAGAGAACAAATTTTCACATTTTGGATTTTCTAGATTTTCTTATTCATTCTCAGATACAGATTTTACTGTGTATAAATCTTTTTTCAGAAAAAATTTTTCAAAAAACTTTTGAGTTAATGTTTCAACACAATTTATTTCATACACTTCATCTTCTTCTCTAGGTTGTTTAGCACTATTAAAAATATTTAGTTCCAAGGTCATATTTCCAAATGAAAGTTTCGTAATTTCATTTCTACAATCAATCAAAGCATTTGATGTAACTAGGAATGGTCGACCTAGAATCAAAGCTATATATGCAGATTCATAATAATTTGGTTCTATATCTATAACAATAAAATCTGCTGAAAAATAAAATTGATCAACTTGGACTATAACATCTTTCACAGTTTCTCATGAAATTTTATTGATCGGTCTGCTAATTGTAATGTGATATTGGAGGGTTTGAGTTCACTTAATCCTAATTGTGTATAGACTGAATATGACATTAAACTACAACTAGATCCAAGATCTAACAGAGCTTCTTTGAATTAAAAATTTCCAATGATGCATGAGACTGTAGGACTACCTGGATCTTTGTACTTAAGAAGAGTATCTTGTTGTATTATAGTATTAACTTGTTCAATTAAAAATGTTTTCTTTGGTACATTAGTTCTTGTTTTTATTGTGCAAAGATCTTTTAAAAATTTAGCATAAGATGTAACTCGTTTTATTGCATCTAACAAAGGAATGTTGATCTTAACTTGTTTGAATAGTTCAAAATTTTCAAATTGATCTTTTTCAGATGAAAGTTTCTTGATCTTTTGAGGAAAAGATAAAGGAATAGGAAAGGGTTGATCTTTTTTATTTTGTAATTCTGGTAGTTTTTCAATTGAAGGTTCAGGTTCAGGTGGTTCATAACAGGAATTTCTTTACGTATTTCCTTTGAAATTTTTGGTTTAATAGTTTTGTTAATGATTTTTCCACTTCTTAGTGTTGTGATTGCTTGTACTTGACTTGGAGAGGCTTCAAATGACACATCATTAGCTTGACTCTGACTTTGTGGAGGTTTAGGTTGAGATGAAAACTTGCCTTTTTCTAGTAGATTGAGAGATTGAGTCAATTTAGCTAGATGACTTTTAATATCTTTAATACTCTGAGAAGTTTGAGTTTTAAAATCATTAAAAGCTTGTGTTGTTTGAGTGTTAAAATTCATTTGACTTTGAATAAATTGATTCATAGTATCTTCCAGAGTTCTTTTTTGTGGAGGTTGATATGGCTGATATTGTTGATTTTGTGGTTGTGGTGGACCTTGTGTTTGATTTGTGGGTTGTGTATTTCTCCAACTAAAATTTGGATGATTTCTCCATCCTGGATTGTACGTTTTAGAGTATGGATTCAAATAAGGCTTATTATTATAAGTTGGAATAGCATTAGATTGTTCAATTAACACTTCTTTGAATGTAGGTATTGTGAAGACCCTGGTCCATTACCGGACCCCTGTCTTCCAAGGGCATTCCTCCCATTACCGGGATATCCCGCCCTCCACCAAAGGATTTCGGCTGACCTGCGGGGCAACCCCCCACAGTAGCCTTTACCTCTGTCCCACATCGGGGAAAGAGTCGTCTCTCCACCCCCATATAAGCCGAAGCACCATATGAGAGCAGTACCCAAGTAGCACGGGAGACGACTCTTTCCCCGATGTGGGACAGAGGTAAAGGCTACTGTGGGCGGTTGCCCCGCAGGTCAGCCGAAATCCTTTGGTGGAGGGCGGGATATCCCGGTAATGGGAGGAATGCCCTTGGAAGACAGGGGTCCGGTAATGGACCAGGGTCTTCACATAAAAGGCGCCTTTTATGTGAAGACCCTGGTCCATTACCAGACCCCTGTCTTCCAAGGGCATTCCTCCCATTACCGGGATATCCCGCCCTCCACCAAAGGATTTCGGCTGACCTGCGGGGCAACCCCCCACAGTAGCCTTTACCTCTGTCCCACATCGGGGAAAGAGCCGTCTCCCCACCCCCACATAAGCCGAAGCACCATATGAGAGCAGTACCCAAGTAGTGGTACTTGGGTACTGCTCTCATATGGTGCTTCGGCTTATCTGGGGGTGGAGAGACGACTCTTTCCCCGATGTGGGACAGAGGTAAAGGCTACTGTGGGGGGTTGCCCCGCAGGTCAGCCGAAATCCTTTGGTGGAGGGCAGGATATCCCGGTAATGGGAGGAATGCCCTTGGAAGACAGGGGTCCGGTAATGGACCAGGGTCTTCACAGACTGGGCCTTAGATTGTCAAACAAATGTTTGGACATGGAGTAGCGAAAATGGAAAACCCATCAAATGGTAATATTTTTACTGTCAATGGTCAACGTTTGAAGCCATTTTTGGAAGAATTTGTTAAAGATGTGGAAACCATTTTTTTAATGGATCCAGAATATTCCGGCGAGATTTGCGCCTGCCGACACAAAAACGTGTAGGCTCAAAAAAAATCCAACCCAACCCGACCCAAAAGGACACCTTTTTAAAGCCTCCAATCCTTTCCCTTTTCCCCATCCCCCACTGTCCTTCTTCTTTTTCTCTGTTCTCTGCAACTCCATGGCCACACACTCCACAGACACAATCCTTTGCTTCATGTTTTGAATTTTAATTTTGTATTTAGTCATGGGTGTCCTGCTTTTGTTTACACTCACGCAGAAGGATTTCCATCCTAGCCAAAATCCAGATCTTCATAAAGATGATTAATTTGTGTATTTTGTTTGTAGGTGTCGATAGATGAATAGATCCCTACTTTCAATCTTAACTCCACTTTGCGTATACTAGTAAATTCGAAACATTGGGGACAATGTTGAGTTTAGGTTGGGGGTGAGAACTATAGTTCATATTTTGTGCCTTTAAAAATTTTCTTGTCGTATTGTGTATTCTGTCTTGTATTTTTTATTTTTACAATCTATATAGTGATGATCTTGTCTTTAAAGTAGCTTCAATTGTCTATGTGATTGACAGACGTTAAAGAACTAGATAGAGTGTCTTAAGCTTAGCAAACATGGATAGTAAGCTTTTTTGGTTAAGTGTAGGCATTTTATGCACTTTTCCACCTGATGTGCATTATGGGATAATGAGAAAAGCAAGATTGGTAAGAAAAATTGAAATTTGAGAACAACAACCAAAACCAATGTGTGGTAGAAGCACTTTTACTAAATGTCGTCGTGCCAAAAGACTTGGTGCCTGTAAATAATGTGGTCGGATATTTCACATGAAAGAATATAATCAGGGTTATGAACCAATTTTCGGTCGCACACTCGATCGATTAGACTGGCAAGTGAATGGGCTGAGTAAAGATTATATTGAGACGCCATGCTATTCCAGTACTTTACTAACCTGTTTTGTGTGACAGGAAATTAGAAGAGTTATTGATTGGTCAAATGGCATGGAGACAGGGGAAGACTTGAATTAGACTGCTTTTTTTGACAAAATTGTGGAAAATTGTGTTTTTGGGATGAAAGCCAAAGGTCCAAACTTTTTGTAAAAAGTGTAAATATCTTTTTGTTAGATGTACAACATCCTTTTTGGTGAAATAAAATGTGGGCCGAGTAAGGAATGTCCTAGAATACCAACCTTAAGCGTGGGTAGAGACTTATCTTGAGACGCCATGATTTTTTTTCAAGTTCAAATTGTGTACATAGCCTTCTTTTAATGTATATAAATGTGCCTAAAAATTTTGATTTTTGATTTGGCGTTCAAACACCATTTAATGTTCGAACGTTTTGTGCTTACAATACTTTGGTCTCTGTACGACATCAAAAGTACTGGGAGCACTAAACGTTCGAACGTTTGGGTAACGTTCGAACTAGGACCCAACGTTCGAGCTCCAAACCCTAGTTTGAACGATAGGAGCTCATAGTACTTTGGCCTCCGTAGGACATTAAAAGTACTAGGATCTCCAAACGTTCGAACGCATAGGTAACTTTCAAACATTCTCTTAAGAATCCTTCTATACACGTTCGAACATTGTCATCTTGCCTATAAATATCTGGTTCATCTTATTCATTTCAAAATCACCCAAAACCTTCAAACCCCCCCCCCCCCAAAACCCTCAGTGACTCTTCATTTCTCAGCCCTCAAAACCTCATCCATTCCCAATTTCTACCCAAAATCAAGCATCCCAAACACATTCCCACCTCATTTCTCTCCTTTCTCACAAGAAATCCAATCTTTTCAACCCCCAAAACCCTAAAATTGAAAGTCATGCCTCCAAGGATGAAAATGCATACTAGGCGCAAGGCGGCCAACCAAGAGCCAAATTTTGTGGAGGAAGTGATCAAGGAGCAAAAGGGAAGGCCACTCACAGTTGGAAGGTACAATAGAACCTGATTTTCCAATGCTCTCAAGGCGGATAGGTATGACAATTTTTATCAAAACCAAGCAATTATTTGTGAACGTTTAATTGAATTGATTGATTTTGTGGAGTTGGGACTTTATGCCAATTTGGAGGCTAGGGGTTGGACTCTGTATATGAAGAATGGAGGGGAGGCAGTGAAGGAGTTGGTGCCGACGTTTTACTACAACACCAAAATTGTCAATGAGGCGATTAAAAGACATATGTGTGGGGAGCTCACATCAATGTCGATGTTGATTACATTGTGGAGATGCGAGCTATACCACGGGTACAAAGGTTGAACTATCACCTAGGGAAGAATGTTGAGATGGATGTTGAGTGTATTGAATTGATGGGCTTGGCAAATTTTACTTTGGGAGGACAGAGATTTTTTAAGCAAGGTGAATTGATGGACAAGTACAAGATGTTGAATTTGATTGCCGTCTCGAACCTTGCCCCCATCAGACGCAAGAATCAGATCCTTCCAGAGATGGCACGATTGCTATATGCAATAGGTAAGGGCCACAACATAGATCTCCTATCCTTGATCTTGATAGAGATGATGAAGGGTGGTGATGTCAAGAGGAATTCACTCCCCTTCGGTACACTTCTAACGGAGGGAGTCCAAGTCAGGCCGGAGATGAGACTGCAAAAGCTAATGGGACCATTGAACTAGGTGTCCTTCCAAAGGAGCCAAGGTCACAATGGCAGCCCATCGTCGAGACAAGACAAGCCACAGGCCTGAGGCACCGATGAGGTGCAAGATGTTTTAGATGAGCTCTAAGTAGAGGCACAAGCATAGGATGAAGCAGGTACCTGCACCAGCACCAGCACCCGATGGTTATTATGGGATATCATGCTTGGCATCGAGGCCAAGCAAGATGAAATTCTCTAACAGCAAGAGAAGATTCTTAGCCTTTTGAAGGGTGGAGCTGGAAGACCTTAAGGCACTGGAGAGATGAGAGAATGAGAGAGAGATTTTTGTACTTTGTGTGGAGGGTTGTGTGGATGATTTGAATATTTTTTTGTGCTAAACGATGATATTTGGTGAAATGAATGAATCAATTTTTACTACATCTATCTTTTTAAATGCATGTGTTAGCCTTAGCATTACATTGTTATCTGTTAATAATTGACGAAACAAATGAAAATATTGAGATTGTTTGCTAAAGTGACTAATCACATGATCGGTCTGACACCTCACCTAGCAATCTAGACTTAAAACCACGTCTTTGAAAAATGATATTTTCTCTATGCTTAAATGTCAAATGTACATTGGTATTTGTTATTTTTAAGGTACAAGATGATTAGACTCAAAAATGGAATTGATATATAACCGTCATTCTTTGAAAAACCTGACATAACCATTCAAGATAACGGAGAATACCATGGTAAATTTTTGAGTCTTGCAATGCTTTTGAGTGACAATCAACATTTACACAGGTAAGGTTTTTCACTATCTATTCTTGAATAATCTCATTAAAATTGTTATTGATTGATGCAAGTAAAGCAATTTATTGACATATCCCACAAAGAATATGTTCATACTACACATACATGTGCAAATGCTTGAGAAAGGATCTTAGGCCATCTTTGATTTAATTTTGAGCCTTAACTATTTTTTTTACAAAATTATATCCCTAGTTAGCTGTAGTTGGCCGTGATTGAGCCTTTAATATATGATCTTGTTTTTTAACCCATATGATATGAAAATATATTCGACATATCTTTGCTATCTAATTTTCTTGCACCCTCTTATAAATCAGTGTGTTACAGAAAAGCAAGAGAAAAAGAAAATACAATGGTGACTATTGTTCAAAGAAAGAAAAATATGTGGGAACATCTGAAAAAGAAAGAGACAGAAAAACGGCCAAGAAAGTGAAAAATGAGAAAAAGAATGAAAGAAAAAAAAATACCATGTAGGTGAAGTTTTGAAAAGATAGAAAGAGATGTGCTACACTACATAAAGAAAGGGTAGCTTTTGAATACCAATGATGTCATTTTGTTAGCCGCTGACCTCTGGCCACATTGCAACTTATAAAAAGCCCTAATTGATCTCAAGTCTGATGCATGTGTTGGTTGTCAATCAAAAGTTTGGGGGTATGTTAAATAGTGTTACTTTATTTGTATCAATATTCTTCCATGAGATTATGTCAAACATGATTAGTCTATTTCCTTAGTTTTCACTCCCGTACTAATTGTGCATGTGAATTTTCAATTAGCCTTCTTCTAATCACATGCCATTTGAGAGAAAAGTCACTATAATCGGAGGGAATTTTTGCTGAGAGCATTCTAAGAGAGGTTTGTGAAATTAAAGCTTTCCATGGAAGGTTGTAAAGAAGAGTGTTTGTTATATAACAATTCCTGTTGCTAGAATGATTATTCCTACTACTTAGTGAATTTGAAATACCAATGTAACAAATGTTTATTTTTGCATAGAGGACATATCGATGAAAGAAAAATGCTTGGGAGATAGGTTGAAATTGAGAGTTGGGTGTCTCAATGACCATAGTGCTAACTCACTATGACAATCAATCTCACACATACACACATCTGTTTGACTGAAGTTTGTGGTAGCTTTACTAAAAACCCTCACGAGACAGCACTCACCCGCTAGAGGAAATTCAGGAGTTTAACGGCTTGTTGCATATGCTAAATGCAACCGGATGACCTACAAAAATAGCATTGTAAATAATTTCTTATTCAATTGTTGTTGTATTACAAGAGACTAGCAATATTTAGGTTAGGGGTGGGATTAGTAGTTAAAATTAGCAACCTACTATGCCTTTTTAAGACTAATTATGCTTTGATAGAGTTTCAATGATGACATTTCAGCAGATGATGGTACAGGGGCATAAATTCAATGGATACCAAACTTTCATGCAACACCCACATGTTTTGGAAGAAAATTAGAGAAGTTTGAAACAAGGCATGAACGTTCGAACGCTAATACACATTTAAACGCTAATACATGTTCTAACGTCCTCTTGAATTATTTGAGGACCAGACTACTGAGTTGATGTTACATGGCGTGTTAGAGCTATTCCCTAAGAAGAAAAACAAAGAGGTACTTGAGTACCACGTTTGAACGCCAATCCACGTTCGAACACCAATCCACGTTCGAACGTTGGCTTGAATTATTTGAGGACCCCTTGGAAGAGTGCTAGGGCAATGACATATGGTGTGTTGCAGTTACTCTCACAGAAGAACAAAGCCCACTTGAGTAGGAAGTTCAAAGTCCATCCAGTGTTCGAACACCCATCAAGGAAGACAGAACACAACGTCGGAACGACATCTAATGTTCGAACGTTGTTCCAAGACATGCTGCAGAGTGGTTGATTTTCTATCCAGACCTTGGGGCATTCACTTGGACTTTGAAGACTTTGTACTATTCTTTCACACTTCTTTGCCCCCTCCTCCTTGCCTATAAATAATCCCATTGTGGGAGCCTCAAAAGGAGACTACAACTTAGACTTAGTCTTAGACTTAGATTTACACTTGCATACACTTGCACTTAGCTATAGCTAGACATACATAGAGGGAGATAGATAATGTTTTGGTTGAGGAGGAATCCCTCTAAAAGTGACTAGCTTTCTTCTACTTTCATTATTAGATTCATTTGCTTCCATTGTTTGAGTTTCCTTTTTCCCTTAGCGGAGTGAAACTCTTCCACTTTTCTAGAGCTTTATCAAAGGCGTGAAGGGTGGAATGTGATTTACTCATTTTTTGTCAAAAATTGGCCCCTTGTGTAGTGTGTTTTACCTTGTAACTCCTCTACTTGGAGGGATGAGAATCACTTACTTTTCTAGCTTTACCAAAGCTATAAAGAGTGAGTAGTTTCTCACTCACTCTTTAGTAAGAGGTGATAGACATGTATAAACCATTCGGAAGTTATATTTGTGCATTTCATTTATGCTTAATGCTTAATCTCTTACTTGCTTATTGAATGATTGAATGCATCTAGCAAAGCTAAGGTACTTTGCACAACCATGAGTCCTTTCTATGACATAGATGACTCTTGGCATAGGAAGACTCATTGGTCCTTTGCAAGTACTCCAACTAGATTGTCATGAATACCTTTCAATCTTCACCATTATTGTGCTTCAACTAAGAATGGAATACCAGCACCATGGTTGGATGGCGTGTAGAAACACTTGCTTGTTTATAGATGGGTTGAGCCTCGGCACAGATAATTCTTGTAAATCTCTGCAAAGACATCAGAACCATGCTCTTAATTCTCACAATCTATTTTTATCCTACGATTAACTTCATGTTGACACATGAGTTAATTGAGTTCCCAAGCATAAGTATAACAACCAGATGAATGAATACATGTCTAGATCCTCGAGCTAAAGGGTCACTTTTTCATTTGAGATTATATTATATTTTGTCTAGAAAATCTTCTTGGAAAGAATTTTATATTTCGTCCAGGAAAATCCATAAACATCATGACTTTAAATCTCAAGAGTTCTAGTCACTTTGGTCTCTATCACTGCTTACTTCAAAACACCAACATTAGTTCCTTATGGATTTGACTACGGACTTCACCAAATTATTACTACAACTTGACCGCCTGCACTTGGGTGTACACATTTTGGATCAAGTCAAACATTTTATATGCATCTGGGTTGGGGAGTAGCCTATTTAGGAGACACCCTATTGAGCATGGTTCACCCTTTGTGGAATAATATTTTAGTGGCTAGACAAGCGTCGATGGACGGCCCTCATTTGGGCTCTTGTTGACAAAGAAGTTGAGATATGGCTATGAATTACATTTTGTAATAAATTTTGCAATTCATTTTGAACTTGTAAAATTGTGTAAAGAGTTTTGAAATGGACTATTATGGACTATAATTTATGTTAATGAATATATGGATGTGTTTGGAAAGAGATTAGATGGTTAAAGGTTGAAGATTTCAAAGAATTGGGAAAAATCTGGGCCCAGGTACCGATACGTAAGTGATGAAGTACCAGTACCTTGCTATTGGATGGGCTAGGTACCGGTACCTCAACATATGGGTACCAGTACATGGATTCTAGTGGGCTCAGGTACGGGTACCAAGGCTTTAGGTACCAGTACCTCTATGGACAGTGGGCTTAGGTCCCGGTACTACGACATGTAGGTATCAATACCTAGTAAACAGCGGGCTCATGTACTGGTACTCCGTTACCTAGGTACGGGTACCTATAAATTGGAAGGAACCTAGGAAATAAAGGTCCAAGTATTAGTACCCCATTACTTAGGTACCGGTATCAAGCAGATAGAAGGCTCAGGTACTGGTACCATATGTAAGAGGTATCAATACCTCTTTCAAACTTTTCAAAATTTTAATTATAACTTGCCAAGCCTTCGGGCTTTGAACCTTCTTACTTAAAGGATGTAATTGGTTCAATATTAAGTGTAAATTGATGGGGATGGGACCTTGGAATGGTCAAGTGATTGATATGTGCACAGGTTATGCATTTGGGAGTGGTCTGGTACAAGGGAGACTCTGCCCAAACTCTGTGTTGGTTATGATCCCAGTGAAAGGGATATGATGACGTGGTGTCGGGTTATACGGCATGTACGGGTGCTTTTGCGGGTTATGGAAGATCAATGGATTGATAAATCCCCTGGGTTTAGAAGCATCATAGCTTGGTATCAGAGCCTAGGCTTTCAATTTATCTAGGGCTTGCAGGGCATGGGTCTAGGCCATTGCATCCATTATGCATTACAAGTTATGTGCATTAAATGCTATATGCTATGTGTTATATGAATTATATGCATGATTCTATGTGTATGAAAATGAGACACTAGGGTTAGAAAATTTAACCTTGGGGTCAGAAAAGAAAGAATGGGAAGGTTCATGTTATAAGTGTCTACTAGTGGGCGATACACGTAATACTAGTGAGACAAGGAGAGAAAATTCTCAATTTTTTGACTTTGGTCCCTAATTTGGGATACTAAGTTAGTGCTCTATTACTATCTTACGTGTTTGCAAATGAAAAAAAAAGGAAGAGGACACAAGAATGGTCAAGGGGGTGGGCAGAACAACAACCAACCACCGGCCTTGATCAACATGCCTTCATGGAGGCTATGGGCATGATGGATGCTACCCTTATGGAAGCCAGTGCCAACATGAGCCAAGGGGGCTCGAACAACCTCCAGAGGGTCAAGGCACACACACCACCAAGCTTTGTAGGAGAGGCAGATCCAATGGTGGCAAACCATTGATTCTAGCAAGTAGACAAGATCTTGGAGGCTATGGAGATCACATCCGACGCCACTAAGATAAGGCTAGCTGCATTTTAGCTTGAGGGAGAGGCCCATCTATGGATGGAATGGGCAAAGGCCTCAAAGAATGTAGATGTAATGACTTGGGGAGAGTTCCTTATGCTCTTCATGGGCTAGTATTTCTCGTCAGCTGTTTGGCAAGTGAAAGCCTAAGAATTCCTAGAGTTGAAGCAAGGAAATATGACGGTGATGGAATACGTGGCTAGGTTCACCAAGTTAGCCCATTTCATCGATGATTATGTGGCCACAGACTTGGCCAAAGTGAGGAGGTTCGAGGATGGCTTGAAATTATCCATCAGGAGAAAGATTGTGGGCCACTACCTACATAACTTGGACTTAATGGTCGATACGTCTATGGCCATTGAGAGGGAATTTAAAGACGCAAGGAGAATCTTCGAGGCAAGTGCTAAGGACAAGAAAAAAGAGGGTCAATCATCTTCTTCTAGTTCGGGGAAGAATCAAAAGACTTCTACCCCTCATGGGTATCAAGGGCAGGACCAAGGCTATCAGGGCTAAGGCCAAGGTTAATCCTCCCAAGGCGGGAGAAATTTCAAGGCTTCCTATCAGGCTGGCCAGGGCCTTGTTTCATAAGTCACCAACAGGGTCACATGAAGCAGGATTGTCCTCAAAGGTAGAGATCCTAGAGTTATGAGATATCTCAATCCTAGTAATCGGTGGGGGCATCCATAGAGATTCTTCATTCCTTTCTGCCCCACCATGGGCTAGGGAAGTCAGTTTCAGTTTCAGGGTACTGCACAGACCTCTACCACTTCACGAGTGGGGACTCCACAATCAGGCCAAATGGGCCAAGGTTTGGGCTAAGGCTGAGGACAAGGCTTATAGGCCGGGACTTTAGGGACCTAGGGGCGAGTCTATGCCATCACACCTCAGGTTGAGCTGGTGGATCAGTCAGTGATTCAAGGTATATTCTTACTCACTCGCTTATAGGTAAGGGTATTAGTTGATTCTAGTGCATCACATTCATTTATAGGTGCATCATATGTAAAGGATTTGAGCTTAGAGGTTGAGACCTTGAAAGAGGCATTGCATGTATGTTCTCCCCTAGGAGCTAGGGTATGCATTGATCAGATATGTCAGGAGTGTGAGCTAGAGATCTCAGAAATTCTACTCACCATGGATCTTAGGGTAATGGACATGTTAGGAGTTTGATGCCATCCTCTGAATGGATTGGTTGGTGGCACATGGAGTTATCATCGATTGTGATCGGAAGAGGGTCACTGCATATACACTAAAGGGTGTTTGTTTCAAGTTTTAGAAAAAAAAACATTATGCTTTACCCCAAGCCATATATGACTCTCGTTGGCATGGGCAGTTGATGGGTTGGCTTGCTAGAATTACTGATGAGCACAAAACATGGCATATTTAACGGCCTCATTACATGCATTTTAACTCAACTTTGCATCTAAGTACTTAGAGTTAGCCAAAATTATGAATAATGTTGAATTTTTGATGTTGTAGGTAATTATAGCATAAATGATGGATTTTAGAACCTTGCAACTAAGTGTGGATGTGTGGTGAAGACATGAACACATTACATGAGGATTTGGAGGCTTAGAAGTGAAAGAAATCAAGGAGGTATTGGTGTTTGGGAACATAGGCACCAGTACCCTCACCAGTTGGTTGTCGTACCTTGGTTTTCCTCATTTTTGACCATGATCCACTTTGAATATGAAGAGGTTAAAAACATACAATTTGTAGATCTAGATGTCCTCTGTATTTTGTCAAAATTTTAGCTCAATCGGACTGTTGGATCAAAAGTTATGACAATTCTACGAAAATTAGTCCAGAGTAGGCAACCTACCGGTAGTTTTCACTCTAGTAGCCAAAACCTACCGGTAGATCGCTAAAAACCTACTGGTAGGTTTTGTCCAAAATGCCCAGAACGCTTGCAACTCATGCTCGACTTGCTTGGGGGTCCCACCATTGATTCTCCCACTTGTCCACTGACTTTCCTTACACATTTACATGCCTCCTACACCCTAGTTGAAGAATTTGGAGGCAATGGCATTAAGGAGGATGGGATAGAAGGGGGCAGCCATGATGGGTGTAAGCTAGGCTTGTCCTAGCCTGTCCAAAGTCATTAACTCACCTCCCATTAATGGGAGGTCTGCACACACAAGCTAGAGGACCCCTATGGATGAAAAGGCAGAGCTCTTTCACCATATATACACCATTCCACAAAAATTTCAGGGGGTGGCTACCTAAGCTTAAAAAGCTCCAAGGAGGAAGATGATGAATAGTAGATAGAAAACTTGGATGTTTTCATTTTCTTCCATAGTTCCACTTGTAGTTTATTGTAAGACTCTTGTAAGCTTCATTATTTACTTTTAATGTCATTTATTTCGACTGCTTTGCAAGTTTAGTTGAGTATCTTAGTTTCTACCATTGTTGTCTTAAGTTCTTTTCATTTCCTAGTTTTTAAATGGGTATTGAATATTTCTCTTCTTAGTTAATTTCTCTTGCATTAGTTTAAGTTCCATGTTTCATTTCTTCATTATGTCTCTTTACATTGTACATTTCTTTCTTGCTTTTATGAGTAGCTAGATTTTTAGTTGGCTAATCCAAGGGAGACCTCCTCTTGGATTTGTCATTTCAACTCATTTTCTTTCCTTCTCTTGGTGTACAATGGTTTGGTTTGACTGGGTTGAGTGTGGATGCGGTTATGAGTCTTTGATATCTCATAGGCATTGTCACGGGTTATGCTTGGATCCTCACTTCCATCTCGTCCCTCACTTCTCACGAATCAATCGTTCATCTATAAACCATTCGAGGAAGGCTTCGAGTTGATTTGGTATTCCCATTGGAATGAACCCTTTGGATTAACCAACACTTTTTTTCATTTCATTTTCCTTAAGAACATAACTCACCAAACTCAAAACAACAAAAGATTTTACACTTTGCATTTTTCACAAAATCACCTTCACACACTTGAACTTTCCTTCCCTGAGGAGATGACCTTGGAATACTTTTCCAAGTAAAACACAACACTTAAAAGACTCCTTGCGCTTGGGGAGCACTTTTGTTCACACACACACACATTTTGTACATTCCATTTCATTCATTCCACCATTATTATGTTGCCCCATTGCTTGCATTGAACCCGAGTGAGAGTAACACTCACCCACTTACATACGCCATATACACATTTGAGGGTTAATGTTAGGACATTAGGGAATACAACAAAAAATGTCAAGCACTTACACTTAAGGACGAGGTGAGATAGGAGTTGGGTCTGCCTTGGGTGGTTTATGAGTATGCAGATATTTTTCCAGATGAGTTATTGGTATTTCACCCATATCGGGATGTAGGCTTTACATTGAGTTACAACCCGGTGCATCCCCTAATTCTTTGACGCCACATAGAATGACACCTGCGAAGTTACAAGAACCCAAGGTCCAAGTTCAAGAATTATTGGATAAGAGTTTCATTAGACCAAGTACTTCTCCTTGGGGCGATCTGGTATTGTTTGCCAAGAAGAAGGACAAGACCCTTAGGCTATGTATAGATTATTGAAAGTCGAATCGAGTCACCATCAAGAATAGGCACTCATGGTCGTGGATTAATGACTTGTTTGATCAACTAACAGGGGTAAGGGTTTACTCCAAGATATATCTACACACCAGATACCATCAGTTGATGATTAGGGAGGCAGATATCCCTAAGACGGCGTGTAGGACGCGATATGGGTATTTCGAGTTTAATGTGATGTCTTTTGGACTGACTAGTGCTTTGGTGGCATTCATGGATCTCATGCATAGCATGTTTTAACCCTATCTTAATCAGTTTCTCATGGTTTATGTAGATGACATCTTGATCTACTCCAAGTTTGAGGAAGAGTATGAGGATCACTTTAGGATTGTTCTCCAGACCTTGAGAGACTGTCAGTTGTATGCCTAGTTCAGCAAGTTTGAATTTTGGCTAACGGAGGTGAATTTTTGGGACACATAGTGCCAGCTTCGAGTGTATCATAGAGGCAGTCATGAGTTGGGAGAGGCTGAAGTCAGTCTTGAGATAAGTAGTTTCTTGGGATTGGTGGGATATTATAGGAGGTTCATTGAGGACTTCTCTCAACTTGCTGCACCTATGATGAGATTAACCAGGAAGAAGGTCAAATTTAAATGGGATGACTCGTGTGAGAGGGCATTCCAAGAGTTGTAGAGGAGGCTTACTTTAGCTCTTATTCTAATAGTTTCAAAGAGGGAACAGAGGTATACAGTATATTGTTACGCCGGAAAGGACGGACTTGGATGTGTTTTGATGTAGTCCATGAGGGTGGTAGCCTTTGGTTCTCGGTAGTTGAAGAGCCACGAGTAGAACTACCCCATGCATGACATGGAGTTAGCGGCTGTTGTCTTTGCCTTGAAGTCATGACGCCACTATTTATATGGAGAGAAGTTTGAGGTGTTTTCGGACCATAAAAGTGTGAAGTACATCTTCACGCAGCGGGACCTCAAAATGAGGCAACATTGGTGGATGGAATACTTGGAGGATTATGACTTCACTTTGCATTACCATCCTGGTAAGGGAAATGTGGTGGTTGATGCACTCAGTTGGAAGTCATGGGGAGTCTTGGCTAGTGTGGTTTCTCGGGATCTCAAAATACAAAAAATCTCAAAAAAGGCAGAATAGGTACCCGTACCACCTCACCAAGTACCAGTACCTGAGTTTTCTGGAACTAAGGTACTGATACCTCATCACTAGTTATTGATACCTAGCACTTGGAACTCAGCCTAAAGAGATAAAGAGATGAAGTAGGTATCGGTAACTCTTCACCAGCCACCGGTACTTGAGCCTTTTGGAATTTTGGTACTGGTACCTATCACTTGTGCCTTTGTTGTGCCAAATTGAATAAATGAAGTAGGTACTGATACCTATTCACCATCTACTAGTACCTGAGCCCTCTGCTTGTCAAGGTTCGAGTATCTCATAACTTGGTATCGGTACCAAGAACCCAGAAGTTTCGGATCATTTTCCACACAACTCCATCAGCTACAATGGCCCACCTTTAGATATCTAATCGATGTTTTGACCTTTCGAACACTCAATCATGACCTCCTAGACTCTTTATTCAAACAATAAGCATGAAGGAATGGGTGGGCCATGAGGAGAAAGAGAGTGGCTGGGAGGAGAAAGGGAGTCATACTTTGACTGACTTTGGAAGCTTTTTTGAATAACCTCTCTCCAAGCAATCTAACTCAGCACACTCAAGACTATAGAGAACGGGATGGATGAAAAAGGGGATTATTACATACATTTTGAGATTATCAAGCTTTTAGAGGGAGAAGGTTCAAGGAAGAAGATGAAGTTCTTGAGAGAGAAAGCCAGGTTTTTACATTGTCCTTCACCATTTTCATTGTAGTAAGCTTCATTTTACATGTAATCCTTATATTTTTCACTTTAATCTCATTTATTTGAAGTTGTACTAAGTTTAGTTAGGGTTCCCTTGTTTCATTGTTGCATTTGGGTATTGTTCTCTTCAAGCTCTACAGTTTGAGTATGAATACCATTTATTTTGTAGTTTAAACTTCTCCTTACGTTAATCCAAGTTCATGTTTGATTTTATTACCATGTCTTTATCGTTCATGTTTGTTCTTGCTGTTACCATGGATAGCTAAACCTTTAGTTGGGTTAATCCAAGAGGGACTTCCCATTGGGAATGTGAAATTGACACCCTTTCATTCCTTCCTGTAGTGTAAAGTGTTTGGTTTGACTAGGTTGAGTGCAAACAAATGTGGTTGAAGGCTTTTGATACACCGTAGACTTGTCACCGGGTATGCTCTTCTCCAAACAACTACATTCATCTCTTGCTTCCTACGAATCAATCAAACACCTAGACACCATTGGCTAAATGAAATGAGACGATTTGGAATTCCCATTGGAATGAACTCTGTGGATTAGCCAATGTTTGACAAAATTCCTTGTTGTTTCCAAATCTCTAAACATCACCTTTTAGCATGTATAGTATATGGATGAAGGGGAACGTCACTCTCTTTGGGATGATGTCAAAAGAAAGGGCAACGAAATGGTAGATGAATGAAATGTCAAATGTGTGTGTGTGTGAACAAAAATGCTCCCCAAGCGCAAGGAGACTTTCACGGATCGTGTTTTACTTGGTGGTATTCCAAGGTCGTTTCCACGGGGAAGGAAGTAAACCGAGGGGAAGGTGATTTTAGGAGAAAGAAAGTGTAAAATCTTTGATTATTGGAAGTTGTTTTGATGCTAGTAAAATGAGAAACAAATGTTGGCAAATCCAAGAGGTCACTCCAATAGGAATACCGTCTCAACTCGAAACCCACCTCCAATAGAGCATGAATGAACGATTGATTCGTGGGAAGCTAGGGATAAGATTGGTGAGTATCTAAGCATAAACCGTGACTAGGCTCACGGAATATCAAAGACTCACCAAGTTACCCACCCTCAACCCAGTCAAACCGAACCATTGAACTCTGAAAGAAGGGAGGATAATGAGTTGAAAATGGTGTACCCAAGTGGAGGTTCCCCTTGGTTTTGCCAACTAAGAGATTTAGCTATTCATGCTTAAAATAAAGACAACAATATGATGAAAAAACATTATGAAGAAATAAAGACTAGAGCTAAAATATAAACGAAATGCATAAATATAAATTCCGGATAATCACCTCTTACTAAAGATTGGATGAGAAACTACTCACTCTTCATGGCTTTGTTAAAGCTAGAAAAGTGAGTGATGCTCATCCCTCCAAGTAGAGGAGTTACAAGGTAAAACACTTTACACAAGGAGCCGATCTTCGACAAAGAATGAGTGAATCACGTTCCACTCATCACGGCTTTGGTAAAGCTCTAGAAAAGTGGAAGAGTTTCACTCCTCCAAGGGAAGAAGGAAGCTCAAGCAATGGAAGTAAAAGAAAGCAATAACACAATAAAAGAAAGCAATACTTAAAATAAAAGAAAGTAATAAATTAAAAGGAATCAATAATACAATAAAAGAAAGTAATACTTAAAGAAAGCAATAAGCAATAAGGAAATCAATAATACTTTTGGAGGGTTTTCCATTACCAAAAGATGAATGCTTTACAAGTCCTAAGGGGTGGTATTTATAGGCAACAAGGGAGGGTGAAAGTCTTGTTTGGTGGTTTTGAATAACATGAAAGTCTTGTTAGGTGGCCTTGAATTACATGAAAGTCTTGTTAGGTGGCATGTTGCAAGATAGTTACATATATCAACATACCAAGGACATACAAAATGAATTGAAAGCAAATGCTCGTTAGGGAAAAAGTCAGGGATAGGAATGTGCTCATCGGCCTCTTGCACCACAAGCCAGGATAAATGATCCGCCACCACGTTCTCAACTCCTTTGTTGTCCTTGATCGTCAAGTCGAATTCTTGTAGGAGGAGTATCCACCTAATGAGTCTCGGTTTTGCATCTTGCTTAGACAACAAATACTTTAAAGCAGAGTGATCAGTAAAGACAATAATAGGCGAACCAATGATGTAAGAACGGAATTTATCTAAGGCAAACACTACTACTAGCAATTCTTTCTCAGTGGTAGTGTAATTCATCAAAGCCTCATTACGTGTTTTGCTAGTATAATGTATCACATATGGTCTATTTTCCTCCATTTGACCAAGCACTGCGCCGACCACATAATCACTCGTGTTGCACATGAGCTCAAAAGGTAGATCCCAATTGGGTGGTCACATGATCGGAGGTGTGACTTGCATGCTTTTAAGCTTTTTAAAGGATGCCTCACAATCATCCGACCACTCAAATGGGACCTCCTTAGATAGCAGGTTGGTCAAGGGTCGGGCCAATGCACTGAAATTCTTTATGAATCGACGATAAAAACCTGCATGGCCCAAAAATGACTGAATGCCTTTGATGGCTCTTGGCGTTGGGAGGTTGGAGATGGCCTCCACCTTGGATTTATCGACTTCAATACCCCTTGCCGAAACTATATGGCCAAGCACAATTCCTTCCGTCACCATAAAGTGACACTTTGCCCAATTCAAGACTAGATTCTTCTCCTCACATCTTGTTAGAACTTTCTCCAAGTTTGCCAAACATCCCTCGAATGAATCCCTAAACACCGAAATGTCGTCCATAAAGACCTCCACTATCTTTTCCACCATGTCACTGAAAATTCCCATCATACAACGTTGAAAAGTCCGCGGAGCATTGCATAGTCCAAATGGCATGCGGCGATAGGCAAAGGTACCATAGGGGCACGTGAAAGTTGTCTACTCTTGATCCTCCAAAGCAATCTCAATTTGATTGTAGCCGGAGTATCCATCTAAAAAATAGTATAATAGATGCCCCACTACTCGTTCTAGAACTTGATCAAGGAATGGCAATGAGAAGTGGTCTTCTCTTGTGCAAGCGTTCAGCTTTCGTTAACCAATGCACACCCTCCATCCGGTGATTACTCTTGTAGGTATAAGATCATTCTCAACCACCGTAACTTCGAATTTCTTAGGTACTACTTGAGTGGGGCTAACCCACTTACTATCGACAATTGGAAAAATGATCCCCACATCAAGTAGTTTCATAACCTTATCCCTCACCACCTCCTTCATGATGGGATTCAACCGTCTTTGTGGTTGTCGGGAAGGTTTGGAATCCTCCTCAAGATATATGCGATGGGTGCAAATGAGAGGGCTTATCCCCTTGATATCCACAATGGTCCACCCAATTGCTCCTTTATCTTTTCTTAATACCTCCAAGAGTTCTTTTTCTTGTTTCATGTTCAGTGTAAAGCTAATGATCACCGAAAATGTTTCACCTTCCCCAAGATAGGCGTACTTCAAATGGGAGGGTAAGGGCTTCAACTCCAAGTTGGGCTTTTGTTTATCCGACGGAAAAATTTTCTTTTCTCGATGTGGTAACTCTTCGAATGTAGGGATCCACCTTTCCATCCCTTTCAAATCTTCTACCTCCTCTAGCTCATAATAATTCTCAAGATCCACAATTCCTTCTTCCTTGAACTTCAATATCCCCTCCAACTCTAAGTGCTCCTCAACCAAAGTTTCGATTCAATTGACCTCACTTACTTCCTCATCATCACCCGGTTGCTTTGCCAAGTTGAATACATTGTGCTCCATTGTCATATTCCCAAATGCCAACTTCATTAGACCATTCCTGTAATTTATCACGGCATTAGATGTAGCAAGGAAGGGTCTTCCAAGTATTACGGGAATTTGGGAGCTAAGGTTTGCAGCAGGGTGTGTATCAAGCACAATGAAATCGACAGGGAAGTAAAATTTATCAATTTGAAGTAAGACATCCTCAACTACTCCCCTTGGTGTACGGATATTACGATCCGCCAATTGAAGCGTGATTGAGGTGGGCTTCAACTCCTCAAGCTGCAGCTGTTGGTACACCGAGTAGGGGAGAAGATTCACACTTGATCCCCAAATCGAGGAGTGCTTGCTCCACTCGACAATTTCCAATGGTGATGGCTATAGTTGGATAACCGGGGTCTTTGAATTTGGGAGGAGTGTTGGTCCTCAATATTGAGCTCACTTGCTCGGTGAGGAATGCTTTCTTGTGGACATTCAGTTTCCTCTTCACCGTGCATAAGTCCTTCAAAATCTTAGCACATGATGGAATTTGCTTGATGGCGTCGAGGAGTGGATGTTAATCTTCACCTGCTTAAACATTTCTAAAATATCAGCATAATTAGCCACCTTGACAGGTAGCTTCAAACGACTTGGGAAAGGGGCAGGCATGGGAGGAATAAACACACAATCATCAATTAATTTTTCTTTCTCAACAAACTCTCTTTCTTTCTCTTCACTCACCTCACTCTTGTCGGAGTCACACAAGATATCTTTTTCTTTTGGCAATGTGGTCTTGGGTGAGACCGTTGGCAAAATGGTTTTGTCAATTTCTTTGCCACTGCGAAGGGTATTGACAGCTTTAAGTTGCTCGCAACTCTCTCTCGAAGGTTCCGATGACTCAACAAGGTGTTTACCCCTAGGGTTCTCTTGTGGTTGAGCAGGAAACTTCCCCTTTTCTTGTTGAGATGCCCCTATGGAGTTTGTCAACTTTGTGAGTTGGGCTCTTACATCATTGATGTCTATGGCATTTTGGTTATTGATGGCGGTTTGGCTTTGAATGAAGGAATGGACCATATCCTCCAAATTCCTTTTATGAGGAGGTTGGTATGTGGATGGATTGGACGGTCCTTGAGAAAAACTTTGTGGAGGTGGATTTGGTAAAAAATTTTGTGGTGGTGGGTTTGATGAATACCCTTGTGGATTGGTCCGGGGGTATTGAGAGCTAGATGCTTGCCCTTGGCCATGGTATTGGTTTTGCTTGGGAGGCATGGGAGATGCATATGCACTTGAACCATGAGGAATGAAGTTTTCATTTCTCCAACTAAAATTTGGGTGATTACTCCAACCCGGATTGTAAGTATTCAAATTGGGAGAAAATGAATTGCCTCGTTTGGTTGAAGGCATGGACTTGTTCATGGTATGCTTCTTTAAGGGTCGGAATGTTTGGGCAATCCGATAGGGAATGCTCCATACATTTGCAAATTGAACAACCCTCCTCAGTTCGTGACACATTAGACACCTCGTGTCTCTTATTGACTTCAAGACTCTCAACTTTCCTTGCCAATTTAGCAATTTTTGAAAACAAGTCTTCCCGGTCTCTCAAATCATAAATCCCTCCCCCTTGAGTTTGGGCACTCTTTTGAGGAGAAGACCTTGGTACATCAGTGGGATCTGTAATGTCCCATGATTGAGCATTTTGTGCCAATGTATCAAAGTAATCTAAGGCCTCATCAGGGTCTTTGTTCAAAAACTCCCCATTACACATCATGTCAATGTACTGTCGATGGCCCGGTGTGATTCCTTCATAAAAGAAACTCACCAATTGCCATGGTTCAAAGCCATTATGTGGAAGGGATTATAGCAATTCCTTGTACCTCTCCCAACATTGATAGAATTGCTCGTTGGGCTTTTCTGAAAGGTTTTGAATTTTCCTTTTTAGGGTGGTGTTTTTATGCATTGGAAAGAATTTGTTCAAAAACTCATAAATCATTTGGCGCCACGATGTGATGGTTCGAGGCCTTAAGGAAATAAGCCACATTTTTGCCTTGTCTTTGAGGGAAAAGGGAAACAATTTCATTCTAGCTATCTCTTCCATCCCATGATTAGGGAGGAAGGTTGCAACTATTTCCTCAAAATCCCTTATGTGTGAATAGGGGCTCTCAGTTTCAAGTCCGTTGAACATGGGAATTAGTTGCAACATGCCCAGCTTAACTATAAAAAGATGAGCTTGGACCGGAAGGAGGATGCATGTTGGTGTGGTGCTTTGTGTTGGTTGTAGGAAATCCCTCATTGACCTCACCGGGGGATCCATTTGAAAATTATTCCCCTCATTCACGGGAGGGGAAAATTCATTCTCAGATTCGGTATTTGGGGTTCTTGTGGTCCCCCACCCCTTTGGACATTTGGATTTGCACCCTTTTGAAAATTTGGATTTGCACCTATATTGTCAAAATTGTCACCCGCATCCTCGGGTTGTTCTTGGTCAATATTCATGGTAGGGGCCAAGTTTTGTCTAACAAATTGGTTTCAATCGTTCCGCCTCCACATAAAACAAAATATACAAACAAAATTATACACAAATAAGATTATGTACACGGAATGACGTACCTCAACCCATGATGAAGATCATGGGACTTACCTCCGTCGTTCGAAACTCACCTTCTTGGTTTGACACTTGTCTTCCCCGGCAACGGCGCCAAAAATGCTTGACAAAATTTCTTGTTGTTTCCTAACCTCTAAACATCACTTTTTAGCATGTATAGTATATGGATGAAGGGGAGTGTCCCTCTCCTTGGGATGATGTCAAACGAAAGGGCAACGAAATGGTGGATGAATGAAATGTCAAATGTGTGTGTGTGTGAACAAAAATGCTCCCCAAGCGCAAGGAGACTTTCACGGATTATGTTTTACTTGCTGGTATTCCAAGGTCGTTTCCATAGAGAAGGAAGTAAACTGAGGGGAAGGTGATTTTGGGAGAAAAAAAGTGTAAAATCTTTGATTATTGGAAGTTATTTTGATGTTAGTAAAATGAGAAACAAATGTTGGTAAATCCAAGAGGTCACTCCAATAGGAATACCGTCTCAACTCAAAACCCACCTCCAATAGTGCATGAATGAACGATTGATTCATGGGAAGCTAGGGATAAGATTGGTGAGTATCTAAACATAAACCGTGACTAGGCCCACGGAATATCAAAGACTCACCAAGTTATCCACCCTCAACCCAGTCAAATCGAACCATTGAACTCTGAAAGAAGGGAGGAGAATGAGTTGAAAATGGTATACCCAAGTGGAGGTTCCCCTTGGTTTTGCCAACTAAGAGATTTAGCTATTCATGCTTAAAATAAAGACAACAATATGATGAGAAGACATTATGAAGAAATAAAGACTAGAGCTAGGCATAAACGAAATGCAGAAATATAACTTCCGGATAATCACCTCTTACTAAAGATTGGATGAGAAACTACTAACTCTTCATAGCTTTGTTAAAGCTAGAAAAGTGAGTGATGCTCATCCCTCCAAGTAGAGGAGTGACAAGGTAAAACACTTTACACAAGGAGCCGACCTTCGACAAAGAATGAGTGAATCACGTTCCACCCTTCATGGCTTTGGTAAAGTTCTAGAAAAGTGGAAGAGTTTCACTTCTCTAAGGGAAGAAGGAAGCTGAAGCTATGGAAGTAAAAGAAAGCAATAATACAATAAAAGAAAGCAATACTTAAATTAAAGAAAACAATAAATTAAAAGGAAGCAATAATACAATAAAAGAAAGCAATAAGCAATAAGGAATGCAATAATACTTTTGGAGGGTTTTTCACTACCAAAAGATGAATGCTTTACAAGTCCTAAGGGGTGGTGTTTATAGGCAACATGGGAGGGTGAAAGTCTTGTTTGGTGGCCTTGAATTACATGATCCCCCTTTGTTTTGAGCTTTGATAATTGGCACCCCAGTAGTTTGTAGCTTTGACGCGCAAAACCCTGAAAAGAACAACAATTAATGCATTATCCTTCATTCACACACTAACCCTAATTTGATATATTTTGACTAGTTTAACTTTATTCAACTAACACAATTTACCTATTAAATTATGCCTTAATTAGGGTTAATCATCCAACCATCTCTTTCTTGCATATTTCACAAATCACAAACCACCAAACTTCAATTCACAACATTTTTCAATTTTTTCTTTTACAAATCACTTTTGAAACACTTGACCTCACATTCCTTGAGGAGACGAATTTGGAATACTCTTCAAAGTAAAACACGACATTATAAGTCTCTCTATGCTTGGAGATCAATTTTGCATACTCACACATATTTTGTTCATCCACACACAATTTTCCTGCATCTTGCATGAACTTGAGTGAGAGTGACACTCACCCTTTATTATAAGCCATACATATAATCGGGTTCTTGTGGGAAGATAGGAAAAATAATCAAGTAATGTGGCATGAAGATGTACCATGATCTTCGTTGCCAGTAATACTAGAGTGGGATGAAATGAAACATTGGAGACTTCGTTAACAAATGTCCCACATGTCAGTAGGTCTAGGCTGAGCACTAAAGATCAGCAGGGTTGCTCCAGCCTTTGGAGGTGGTTGAGTGGAAGTTAGAACATGTCACTATGGATTTTGTGACTCACTTGCCACGGACTTTGCGTGGGTATGATGCGGTATGGGTGATCATAGACTAGCTTACGAAGTAAACACACTTTTTGGTAGTACAGATAACCTTCACATTGGAGGAATTCTAGTCTGGTTGCACGGAGTACCTGTATTGATAGTATTGGATTGGAATCCCAAGTTCATGAACCATTTTTGGGAGAGCTTCTACTGGGCTATTGGGACACAGTTGACGATGAGCACAACTTTTCATCCCTAGATGGATGATCAATCAGAGAGGACTATCCAAATGTTGGAAGATATGCTTCGAACATGCATCATTGACCTCAAGGGTAGTTGGAATGAGCATTTACCCTTAGTGAAGTTCGTCTACAACAACAATTATCAGACGAGCATACAGATGGCACCTTAAGAGGCACTTTATGAGAGGTCGTGTCGTTCTCTGGTTTACTAGACAGAGGTTGGAGAGAGACCCTTGATGGGTCTGGATTTGATTAGAGACACCTTAGAGAAGGTGGACTTAATATAGAAGCATTTTCTTATGGCTCAAAGCCAGCAAAAGAGCTACACCAATAGGCGGCAAAGACCTATGAAGTTTGAGGTTGGAAATCACATGTTCTTGAAAGTGATGCCTAAGAGGGGAGTGGTCAAGTTTAGGAAGTGAGGGAAATTGTCATCAAGGTATATCGGTCCCTTCGAAGTACTCGAGAGGGTAGACATAGTTTTTTACTAATTGGCATTACCACCAAATCTATCGAGTGTTCACGCAGTGTTTCATGTTTCCATACTCTGGAAGTACACTCTAGATCTTACACTTATGGTGGATTAGGATGAGTTAGTTGTTGATGCGGATAGGACCTTCGAGGAGTGACCAGTGCATATCATGGATAGTTGAGAGCAGGTTTTATAAGGCAAGAACGTGAGGCTGTTGAAGGTTGACTTGATCTGAAATATGTACACTCAAGTGCAGGCGGTCAAGTTGTAGTAATAATCGGGTGAAGTCTGGAGTGGAATCCACAAGAAACTAATGTTGGTATTTCGAAGTAAGAAGTGACAGAGACCAAAGTGGTTGGAACCTTTGAGATTTAAAGTTGTGATGTTTAGGGATTTGCCTGTACAAAATATAAAATTCTTTCCAATAGGATTTTCTAGACAAAATATAATATAATCTCAAATGTAAAAGTCATCCTTTAGCTTGAGAATTTGGACATGTAGTCAATCATTCGGTTGTTATACTTATGCTTGAGAACTCAATTAACTCGTGTCAACATAAAGTTAATCGAAAGATAAAAATGGATTGTGGGAATTAAGAGCATGGTTTCGATGTCTTTGTAGAGATTTACAAGAATTGTCTGTGTCGAGACTCAACCCGTCTACAAACAAGCAAGTGTTTCTACAAGGCATCCAAGTATGATGTTAGTATTTAATTCTTAGTTGAAGCACAATAATGATGAAGATTGAAAGGTAGTCATGAAGATCTAGCTGGGGTACTTGCTAAGGACCAATGAGTCTTCCTATGCCAAAAGTCATCTATGTCATAGAAAGGACTCATGGTTGTGCAAAGTACCTTAGCTTTGCTAGATGCATTCAATCATTCAATAAGCAAGTAAGAGATAAAGCATTAAGCATAAACGAAATGCACAAATATAACTTCTGAACGATTTATACATGTCCATCACCTCTTACTAAAGACTGAATGAGAAACTGCTCACTCTTCATGGCTTTGGTAAAGTTAGAAAGTGAGTGAATCTCATCCCTCCAAGTAGAGGAGTTACAAGGTAAAACTCACTACACAATGAGCTGATCTTCGACAAAGAATGAGTGAATCACATTCCACACTTCATGGTTTTCGTAAAGCTCTAGAAAAGTGGAAGAGTTTTCACTCCTCTAAGGGAAGAAGGAAGCTCAAACAATGGAAGCAAATGAAACTAATAATGAACGTAGAAGAAAGCTAGTCACTTTTGGAGGGTTTCTTCCTCAACCAAAATATGATCTATCTCCCTCTATGCAAGTAAATGTAAGTCTAAGTCTAAGACTAACTCCTAAGTTCTACTCTAGCTCTCCTCAGTGTAAGTCCCCCTTGAAGCTCCCACAATGGGAGTATTTATAGGCAAGGAGGAGGGGTCAAGGAAATGTGAAAGAGTAGTACGAGGTCTTCCAAGTCCAAGTGAAAGCCAGGTCCGGATACAATTTCAACCACTCTGTAGCTTGTCTGGGGACAACGTCCGAACGTTGGATGGCGTTTGAACTTCGTCTCCTGTCTTCCTTCATGGCCGTTCAAATGCCATATGGAGTTTGAATTTCCTACTCAAGTGGCCTTTGTTCTTCTGTTGAGAGTAAC
Organism: Ilex paraguariensis; assembly: GCA_963454935.2. NCBI lineage: Eukaryota > Viridiplantae > Streptophyta > Magnoliopsida > Aquifoliales > Aquifoliaceae > Ilex > Ilex paraguariensis. The sequence continues at coordinate 44,328 of CAUOFW020001129.1, forward strand.
GACAACACGCCATATAACATTGCCCTAGCATTCTTCTAGAGGGTCCTCAAAGAATTCAAGCCAATGTTCGAACATGGATTGGAGTTCGAACGTGGTACTCAAGTACCTCTTTATTTTTCTTCTTAGCTGCAACATGCTATATATCATCACCTTAGCAGTCTGGTCCTCAAATAATTCAATAGGACGTTCAAACGTGGATTGGCATTCGAACATTCTTGCCTTGTTTCAAACTTCTCCAATTTTCTCCCAGAACATGTGGGTGTTGCATGAAAGTTTGGTATCCATTGACTTTAGGCCTTTGTACAATCTTTCTCTTGTAATGTCACCATTGAAACTCTATCAAAGCATAATTAGTCTTAAAAAGGCACATTAAATTGCTAATTTTAACAACTAATCAAAGGTGTTGTGTCAATACTGTGGTGTGGAGGAGGCGACATGGGAGCGAGAGGACACTATACATGCCAACTATCCGTTCTTGTTCGAGATGGAGGTACATGATTCGCACTTATAGTGATCTAAATTATATTATATTATACACCCAAGTATAAGTGGTCAAATTGTAGTTTTCTCGGTTTTAAGTCCAAGTATCGATCCCACAGAGAGTTTAGTAATTCTTGTTGAAAATAAAAATAAAAAGTTAAAACAGTAAAATAGTTGTTTGAAGTAGTGTGATGTTTGATAGCTTGTGATGTGAGCTTAGATTGATAACTAATTTATTTAAATAAAAACAATGCGGAAATAAAGTGCAGAGATAATAAAGTGTGTAAATAAAACAGATTAATGATAGAAATATGAAAGATACCCTTCAGCTTAAGGATACCATATACTTTATATTGGTTAAATTCTGGAAATGCTACCTCACAACAATTAACTCACATGTTACTAGAAAGTCAACCGGCAGGTCTGATGTATATAAACCATAACACAGCTGCTTCTTAGGCTACACCGGTTATATCTATGTCAACTGATTAACCCAAGCAAACCAGAAAGACAAGCCATTCATGAGGAATACTTGAGTTATTCATTTGATCTCATGATTGCAAGTGCATATATATAAACCATAACACAGCCGCTTCTTAGGCTACACTGGTGGTAATATATTATAACACAACTACTTCTTAGGCTACACTAGGTATAGATGTGACAGTTAAACATCCTCAACGTTCCGGTGGAAACAAAGCCACACCGATAGGAACATCGTGGTTGTTAGATTGTCATAATAGTTACATATAATAATAATCAACCCTAATAACCCAGAAGGACAAGTCATTCATGAGGATCATTTAGGTTTGTACCACACATCAGGCAACTTCCTCAACATTTCCGTGGAGGACAAGTCATACCGGTAGAAACGCCGTGGTTGTTTAACCGGCGGGTCTTATGATTTACTGATGATATAATCCAAGGCACATCATCGGAATTATACACATCACTATATCACACATTAAGCATATAATACATATATAAATAAATGTATAAATAAAACATCAGCATTTCCATAATCTAGCCAATATGAGACATATGTTCTCCTCGCACTAGAGGGTATAAATGACTACTTATGCTCCATTGCTACAGACAAGCAAGGAGTGCGGGCAGTTGTCATTACAACTAAAATTAAAGTAAAAACTTCTTTCACAAGGAATAACTAGAACAGAACCACCTTTTATTATCACTTAAGACAAAAAAAGTGGCAGCAGTTCAATTATCCAAATAGAAAGTTACAAAAAATAAAATACAGATTTTGGACTGAAATATAACATGAACCGGATCATTTTGTTGATTCTGTTTCTCTTTTTCTCTTTTCTTTCTTTCTTTTTATCTTTTCTCTCTTTGGATTTCTCAGGAGCTCTCAGTTGTCCGGCCTTGGTTTGAAGTGAAGAAGCTGCCTATTTATAGTCATTTAGGAAGCATGAGGTGGAAGAAGTCAGGATAATCATCAAGGGTGACCGTCCGGACGCCATCACCGCCGTCCGGACAGTGGTGTTTTGCTGGAATTTGCAACTTGCATGCATGCTGACTCTTCATTTGATTTAATTATACTTTAGCCTTTGTATTTTCAAGCTTCCCTACTTGGGCACCTTGTATTCTGTAGTAATTCTGCATTAAACCTGCAATTTTGGATATAAACTGTTAAAAATATTAATATTTGAAAGATCAGTTAATTTGAATAAAGTGGAATTTTGACATAATCTCATGAAAGAATATTAACATTTTAAAATATATTATTAACATTTTCTTTTTAGATTAATAGAAATAATACCAATGCATGATTTCTGGAATCAAAAAAGACTTTGTTAGGGTTGTAATGTGGCCATGGGGTTGAGATTTATCAAACGACGTCTATAGAATTCAAAAGCTACCCTTTATATTGTGGCACATCTCTTTCTTATTTTTATTTTTCACTTTCTTGGTGAGTGCATTTTATGCTCCATCTCACTTTTTATTGAATGAGTGCGTTTTACGCTCCATCTCATCCTTAACATGTGTTTATGAGTGAGTGCGTTTTACGCTCCATCTCTACTCACCACATGTTTTTTTTTTTTTTAAATAAAACATCATTTTGATTTAAAAGAGGGTGCAAAAAAATTATGTAGCTAAGGTAGGTTTGATATATTTTCTTATGGCACGGGTATTTTTCGGGGTTTTAATGAAAATAATATAGCTTTCAGCCTCAACCACGGTTGACTAAGGATATAATTTTGTAAAAGAAATGGTCAAGGCTCAAAGATAATGAAAAAAGGCCAAAGATCATTTTCCAAAAATTATCCATCTGTATCATTTCTATCTAAAAGAGTTTCAAGGACAATGCTAATAATATAATTTAACAAATGCTAATCAAGACAAAAATAATGAGATTATTCAAAGAAAGGTTACCGCTAAATCGAATATTTGAGTAGATGTAGAATACCTCTCCAAGATAGATTGGTTCAAAATCTGCATTAGGTTTCTCATCTCCACTATATATGTAAAGAGTGTAATATTTCATAAGGTTTTTATCAACAAAGAAATCTATGTGTGCTTCTAAAGATAAGTTTGAACAAAAATATTTAGATCCTATACAACTACAATATGAAGATCTCAGTGATTAGATTAAGACTATTCCTGCAAGGTCTCAGAATACTAACTTAATTTTACTATAAATTATATGAACTAGTCTTCCTAATTTAAATATGATAATTTCTAATTTTAACAAAAGTAAACTTAAACATACCTAAGTTCAAAACTTAACCAGTTTAAAACATATATAGGTTTAAGTAACTGAACAAATAAGTGTAAAAGATAATTTAAAGTTCAACTGCATATGTAAAAGTGCATAATTTAAAAGAGTTGAGTGAAAGATGGCAAAATTTTTATGTAGAATCTTCAGTCTTTATGAAGTGGATAGTCATCCTCCAAAGTGCTGTCTCAGTAGCTTCAACATTTTTGCTTGGTTTTTTTCATAGTCCTCCATTCGTTGGTTCATTTGATTGATGTTGGTACCAAGCTGGGTGATAGTGTTTTCCAATCCTAGCAGAATTTGTCTGTCTTTCCTGTCATCCACTGGAATGTATGGTTGATCTTCTGGTAGATGTTGTTCTAGTGGAATGAATGCTTCAGGAGGTTGGAATGGTTGTTCTTGCGGTTCAGGTGGTGCTTCTTGTTGGGTTGCTGGTTGTGCTTCTGGCTGAGCTCCATGGCTTTTTCCCAATGAAATTTTATCTATTGGTCCATAATGGTCTACCGTCTTCCATATTGGATCAATGATCACCCCGTTGTTCCTACATAGTTGAGAGACTAGCATAGCATAGGGAAGTGAGAGATTTTTATCTTCTACAATCAGTATCATTTGGTCTATATTCAGATTTGGCAGGTCAATGGTATGTCCCATCCCGAATGCATATAAAAAGTAAGCTTGCTCAGTGTAAATTTGATTTTTCTAGGCTCGAGGTAGCAAGTTGTTCACTGTTATTAAATTCAGGATGCGATATGTATCAGTCAAGTCTCCCTGCTTTATGTATTTATTCGGTCTACCCCAACCAAATTATGGATTACCGGTTACCTCTCTCCCTATGATATCCAAGTCAGGTAATGTAAGCTCAGTGTATGGGTATTGCGGATTTTCTTCTCTTCGCATGGGTTGAAAGAAGTTGGCTATAATAGCCGGTGTAACATGAAAAACTCTACCCTCTACAAATGCACGTATATGTCTTTCTTCAATTATCTGAGCATTACTGTAGAATTCATGGACCAGGCAATCATATGCATGAACACATAATTTAACATAATCTAACCAGCCTCTAGCAGCAAGAATTTCTCTAATTCTTATGGTATCAAAATCTTCAAACACAACCGGTCTTTCAACGATAATAGTTTTCATAAAAAATTAGTATCATACCAGTTTTGTTGTTCAATATTTTCAAACATCACCTGGTTGAAGAAGTTTCCTGGTTGTGGTTGCTGTGGAGGTACTTGGGGTTGATCCCTTTGTGCTCGTTTCGAAGATCTTCTTGCCCTTTGTCTCGAATCCATTTTTTCTTAATTTTTCTTTAGATTCTCTGTTTCAGTTGATTTTGATCGGTAAATATGTTCCATATGTGATGGGTAAAAGGATAATCGGAACAAATTTGAGTGAAATTGACTGAGTGTAGCAGATTTGAGGTCTTGGGTTTGAGATTTTCGGCTATAACCAAAATTTTTGGTTGCAAGGTGATGAAGATGATCGGTTTGCATGGAGAACCATATTTATATTAAGGGCCACCGTCTGGACGGTGGGACTGCCGTCCGGATGGTCTAATGTTACTGGTTTTGGGTTTTGTATACTGCAGGCTACTGTATTTTCTGCAATTTTCTTTTGTTCTTCAAATTCCTGCAAAATACAAAATACAATATATATATTCTACACAATTTTTTCTAATTAGTCTTTTTTTCTTGTCAAAAAAAATTGGTGGGTTTTTAATTTTTATTTGCTGTTGAATATTTACTGATTTTTTTAATCAATTTAAAGTTATTTACATTTATGTACATAACTCTATACATATATGTACAATTATTCCAAAGATTTTATTTTGATCAGATTGATTCAGCGTCAGAACTGTCTGGTTCGGTGACACGGTTAATTTCAGTTCGCACGTATCTGTTTAGCATCGGGCCAGAATAGGATGACGTCTCAAGATAATCCCTGCTCTACCCATCCCTAATCCACCGTAAACGATCTAACGATCGACCTGAAATTGGTTCCGCACACTTATTGTACCGTCTCAGATGATGTGTACGACCACATTTTACCCAAGCACAAAGATGATTTGCTCGTCGATGTTTGGCATATGTACTTTTTCGACATAGAGGTTGTGCTTGGTTTTCAAAAATCTCTAAATTTCTAACATATTTAGCTTTTTGCATAATCAAAGTATGTATATCTTTTGGGAAGCGACGTAGTAAAATTAAACTTAACTAAAATAATTTTTCGTCCATTTTTCAATTTTTTTTTAATAAAAGAAAATAACTAAAAAAATTATCGAAAATTAACTCACTATCTGGTTCTTTAACATCTGCCAGTCACAAAGACAAACAAAAAGTTTTAAATAACAAGCACTATTTTAAATACACAAAGTAAATTCACATCCCTATCTCCCCAACTTAAATTAATTGTTATCTGCAATATAAAAACAGTAATAATCATTATTTAAGAATAAAAACCAGAAATTAGTTGTCTTTCAGCAATTACGATGTCTGGCATTCACTCAGGACTTTTAATCTGTCAAATAAATTACACATAATTAGTACTATTACTTACAAACAACCAAATATATAATTAGTGCACATAAACTGGATCAAAAAGCAACACAGAAGTTACATCTTGTGTGAATCCATCATAGTATGGTTTAAGTCTTTGTCCATTTACTTTGAAGATAGTCCCAGTTATTGGGTTTTCAATTTCAATTGCCCCATAATCAAAGACTCGCTTGACTATATACGGTCCTGTCCATCTAGATTTTACTTTTCCAGGGAATAACCGAAGCTTTGCAATGTATAACAGAACTTTTTGAGATGGTTTAAAAGATTTTCGCACAATATTCTTATCATGGAATATTTTGGTTCTGGATTTCGCAATTTTTGCATTTTCATATGCTTCATTTCTTAATTCCTCTAATTCATTTATTTGTAGTTTACGATACATTCCAGCTTCATTTATGTCATAATTCATCATTTTGATTGCCCAATATGCTTTATGTTCTAATTCTACAAGCAAGTGACTTGATTTACCATAAACTAACCTATAAGGAGACATTCCTAGAACAGTCTTATACGCAGTACGGTAAGCCCAAAGCGCATCACTCAATCTTAATGACCAATCCTTACGATCTGGATTTACTGTCTTTTCTAAAATGTATTTTATCTCCCTATTAGCTAATTCTTCTTGGTCACTTGTTTGTGGATGGTATGGAGTGGATATTTTATGTGAAATTGAATACTTTTTCATCAGGTTTTCAAAAAATTTGTTACAGAAATGTAATCCACTGTCACTTATAATGGCGCGAGGAATTCAAAATCTGGATAAAATATTTTCTTTTACAAATTTGATTACTATTCTGTGGTCATTATTTCTATAGGGATTTGCCTCTACCCATTTAGGAACATAGTCAACTACAACTAAAATATACAGATATCCAAAGGATGGGAGAAATGGTCCCATAAAATCGATACCCCAACAATCGAAAATTTCAATAACTAAGATAGGGTTTAAAGGCATCATATTTCTTTTTGAAATATTTCTCATTCTTTGACATCTGTCACAGTTTAAACAAAAGATATGAACATCTTTAAAAAGAGTTGGCCAATAAAATCCACACTGCAAAATTTTAGCAGCGGTTTTCTTTGAAGCAAAGTGGCCTTCGCAAGCTTCGGAGTGACAAAACTGAATTACCTGACTAATTTCATGATTAGGCACACAACGTCTAATTATTTGGTCCTTACAGTATTTAAACAAATAAGGATCTTCCCAAAAAAAATTACGTACCTCATTTAAGAACTTGTTTTTATCAGTCAAGGTATAATTAAAAGGAATAGTACCAGTGGCTAAATAATTGGCTATATCTGCATACCATGGTACTTCGGTTATTGCTAAAAGTTGTTCATCTGGAAAGGTTTCTTTAATTGGAATTGGTTCTTTTTCTTGAATTTTAGATAACTTTGATGATATTATAACTGGATATAATTCTTCTTCTCCTAAAAGACATATTTTAGGTTTGTTGGAAGAGGTTTTAATTCTGGCTTAAAAACTTTCACATTGGATTCTACAAGTTTCGGTAACAATTCTTCGCATTGTAGATCCTTTGTGGATGTATTGTCAGATTTGGTTTCAGAAACTGATTCTAATGCCAATAACTCTTTTTTTAGAAAATTCTTTTCAAAATATATTTGACTTAATGTCTCAACACGGTTTACTTCATATGGTTCTTCTTTGTCTTCTTCTTCTTCTTCTTCTCTAGGTCGTTTTGTACTTTTAAAAATATTTAGTTCCAAGGTCATGTTTCTGAATGATATTTTCATGATTCCATTCCTACAATTAATTAGTGCATTTGATGTAGCTAGGAATGGTCAACCTAAAATTATAGGTATATATTCAAATGAACATCCTTGACAACATGGCTCCATGTCTATAACAATAAAGTCTGCTGGAAAATAGAATTGAGCAACTTGGACAATCACATCTTCTACAATTCCTCGTGGAGTTTTTGTTGATCGATCTGCTAGTTGTAGTTTAACATGGGAAGGTTTTAATTCACTTAATCCTAGTTGTGTATATATTGAATATGACATTAAATTACAACTGGATCCAAGATCTAGCAGGGCTCAATTAATTCTATAATTTTCAATAAGACATGAGACTGTAGGACTACCCGGATCTTTATACTTAAGAAGTGTGTCTTAATGTATTATAGTATTAACTTGTTCAGTTGAAAATGCTTTCTTTGGTACATTAGTTTTTCTTTTGATTGTGCAAAGATCTTTTAAAAACTTAGCATAAATCGGAACTCATTTTATTGCATCTAACAAAGGAAGGTTAATTTTTACTTGTTTAAATAACTCAAGAATGTCAGATTGATCTTTTTCAGATGAAAGTTTCTTGACTCTTTGAGGAAAAGGTAAAGGAATAGGACATGAAGGATCTTTTTCATGTTCTTCTGGTTGTTTTTCAATTGAAGGTTCAGGTTCAAGTGGTTAGTTAACAGGAATTGATTTACGTATACTCTTTGGAATCTTAGGTCTTATAGTTTTATCAATTACCTTACCATTTCTCAATGTTGTGACTGCTTGTACTTGACTTGGAGAGGCTTCAAATGACACAGAATTAGTCTGATTCTGACTTTGTGGAGGTTTAGGTTGAGATCAAAGCTTTCCCTTTTCTATAGTACTTAAAGACTGAGTCAATTTAGCAAGATGACTTTTAATATCTTCAATACTTTGTGAAGTTTGAAATTTAAAATCATTGAATGCTTGATTTATTTGAGTATTGAAATTCATTTGACTCTGAATAAATTGATTCATAGTGTCTTCTAGAGTTCTTTTCTGAGGCGGTAGATATGGTTGATATTGTTGTTGATTTTGTACTTAGGGTGGGCTTGTGTTTGATTTGTAGGTTGTGTATTTCTCGAACTAAAATTCGGATGATTTCTCCATCCTGGATTGTAAGTTTTAGAATATGGATTCAAATAAGGCTTATTATTTATTATGAGTTGGAACAACATTTGATTGTTCAATTAAAACTTCTTTGAATGCTGGTATAGTTGGACATTCCCCAGCAGGATGTCCTGACAATACACAAATTTCACATATTTGGTCAGTAGAGGTAACAACAGATACTTGCTTAATTTTTTTCATTTCCAAAGCCTCTAGTTTTTGAGATAAATTAGCCATTTTAGCTCTAAAATCATCATCGTCTTTCAAAATATATTTTCCTCTTTTCAGATGTAGATGGCTTATTTTCTACAATGTTTGAAGAAGTCGAGTCCCACATCTGGGAACTCTCAGAAATAGTATCAAAAAATTAAATACTTCTTCAGGGTTTTTATTCATAAACTCTCCTTGGGCCATCATTTCAACAAATATTCTCATTGCAGATGGAAGTGCATCATAAAAGAAACCAACTAAAGTCCAGTTTTCAAATGCATGATGTGGACAAGCTTGGAGAAGATCTTTAAATCTTTCCCAATATTGATAAAAAGTTTCTTTTTCTTTGACAGTAAAATTCATGATTTGGTGTCTTAATGCATTAGTACGATGCACAGAAAAAAACTTTTTAAAGAACTCAGTTTGTAAAGCTTGCCAATTTGTGATCGAATTTGCTCTTAATGAGTTAAGCCATAGTTTAGTTTTATCCTTTAACGAGAAAGGAAAAAGTTTCAATTTAACCATTTCAGAATTATCTTGCAAAGTTCCACAGACTTCTTCAAATTCTTTCATATGAACATAAGGATTTTCATTTTCTAAACCATGAAATTGTGGTAGTAGTTGTATAGTTCCTGGTTTAATATTAATATTTGGAGCGTCTGTTGGAAAAGCAAAACATGACGGGACATTAGTTCTTGTAGGATGTAGATATTCTCTTAACTGTCGGACATTTTCAATTACTTCCTGTTCTCTCTCTTCTTGTTGTCTAGGTACATTTTGAGCCATACATAAGTCAAAGGATTCTGGTGCAGATGTAGATGATGATGAAGATGATGTATGAGTTGACTGATTTATAGAACCTACGGATGAATGAATAGACATAGACTATTAAAAACAAGCAAACAAACTACAAACATACAAATATTTATTTATTTATTTATTTTTAATTTACTATAACTCCTCGGCAATGGCGCCAAAAACTTGATTCGCACTTTTTAGTGATCTGAATTATATTATATTATACACCCAAGTAGAAGTGGTCAAATTGTAGTTTTCTCGATTTTAAGTCCAAGTATCGATCCCACAAAGAGTTTAGTAATTCTTGTTGAAAATAAAAATAAAAAGTTAAAACAGTAAAATAGTTGTTTGAAGTAGTGTGATGTTTGATTAGCTTGTGATGTGAGCTTAGATTGATAACTAATTTATTTAAATAAAAGCAATGCGAAATAAAGTGCAGAGATAATAAAGTGCATAAATAAAACAGATTAATGACAGAAATATGATAGATACCCTTCAGCTTAAGGATACCATATGTTTTATATTGGTTAAATTCTGGAAATGCTACCTCACAACAATTAACTCCCATGTTACTGGAAAGTCAACCGGCTAGTCTGATGTATATAAACCATAACATAGCTGCTTCTTAGGCTACACTGATGGTAATATATTATAACACAACTGCTTCTTAGGCTACACCAGTTATATCTATGTCAACTGATTAACCCAAGCAAACTAGAAGGACAAGCCATTCATGAGGAATACTTAAGTTATTCATTTGATCTCATGATTGCAAGTGCATATATATAAACCATAACACAGCCGCTTCTGAGGCTATACTGGTGGTAATATATTATAACACAGCTACTTCTTAGGCTACACTGGGTATTGATTTTCCAGTTAAACATCCTCAACATTCCGATGGAAGCAAAGTCATACCGATAGGAACATCATGGTTGTTAGACTGTCATAATAGTTATATATAATAATAATCAACCATAATAACCCAGAAGGACAAGCCATTCATGAGGATCATTTAGGTTTGTACCACACATCAGTCAACTTCCTCAGCATTTCGGTGGAGGACAAGCCATATCGGTAGAAACGCCGTGGTTGTTTAACCGGCGGGTCTTATGATATACTGATGATATAATCCAAGGCACAACACCGGAAAATATACACATCACTATATCACGCATTAAGCATATAATACATATATAAATAAACGTATAAATAAAACATTAGTGTTTCCATAATCTAGCCAATATGATACATATGTTCTCCTCGCACTGGATGGTATAAACGACTACTCACGCTCCATTGCTACAAACAAGCAAGGAGTGCGGGCAGTTGTCATTACAACTAAAATTAAAGTAAAAACTTCTTTCACAAGGAACAACTTAAACACAACCACCTTTTATTATCACTTAAGACAAAAAAAGTGGCAGCAGTTCAATTATCCAAATAGAAAGTTACAAAAAATAAAATACAGAGTTTGGATGGAAATATAACACGGACAGGATTGTGTTGCTGATTCTCTTTCTCTTTTTCTCTTTTCTTTCTTTCTTTTTCTCTTTTCTCTCTTTGGATTTCTCTCAAGAGCTTTCAGTTGTTCAGCCTTGGTTTGAAGTGAAGAAGCTGCCTATTTATAGTCGTTTAGGAAGCATGAGGTGGAAGAAGTCAGGATAATCATCAAGGGTGACCGTCCGGAAGCCATCACCACCGTCCGGACGGTTGTGTTTTGCTGGAATTTGCAACTTGCATGCATGCTGACTCTTCATTTGATTTAATTATACGTTAGCCTTTGTATTTTCAAGCTTCCCTACTTGGCACCTTGTATTCTGTAGTAATTCTGCATTAAACCTAAAATTTTGGATATAAACTGTTAAAAATAGTAATTACCGTACAAACCCTAATTCATACTAATTACTAATTTTTTGTTGTTTTATTTTATTAATTTGGTTTATTTAACTACTCAAATTTACACATTAATTAGGGTTAATCAGTACATTCTTATAGTCATAAAGTATTATATGACTTGTAGAATATGCATGTGGTTGTATGTGCATGTGTGTATAAATTTTCGGGACGAAATTTCTTTTAAGGGGGGAAGAATGTAAAACTAGGGAAAATTTAAAATTTTATTGTCAAAGGGTAAAATGGTAATTAGTTGTTACAGTACAGGTTGAAAACTCAAAATTTTCTAGAACTTGGATGACGAAATAGATCTTACAGTTGGATTCATCTCACGAAATGTAGTTGCCCAATCAACTTTCATCAAATTTCAAGATAGTCAGATTTTTTGCGTTTTGCAATGTGATCAGGTGTCGGGCGACTAAAATAAATGCGATCAAGTTTTAGTTGCGAAACATTAGAAATATTTTAAAATTAGTTTAGATAAAATATATTGAACTTAACACAGGACAAGATGTAATTGATTTGAGACAAAATTGGATCTAAAAAAGGAGATACATATGGCTTAATGAGAGCCAAGTATCTGGGAGTATAAATAGGGGAGAAAAATTTATTTTTTCTCCCCAATAATTAGATGATTTCTAGATAGAGAGAGACAAAAATAAGAGAGAGAAACTCAAGAAATCTCAAACTACTCCTTGTGATCTACGGTTCTCTGTTCGTCAAATCGCTTCGGGCCAAGAACAAGAGTAGTTCTACGTGACAAGAGATACAAGCACGTACCAAAAATCGTAGGTTTTACCAAAGTCTCAAGAACAAGATTGTTGGGGTCAAAGTTTAAATCTTGATTTGGCTTTTCTTGGAGTCTTTACCACATGTATTACGCTTCAAAAGGTAGGCTTCTTTTCCTAATTAGGTTTATTTCAACCTAGGGTTTGTATATGAAATGGGTAGCTTGATTGGAGATGTAATCGCTTATCTATATGTACTCCTAGTGTAACTAGAGTATATGAAAGGGAATAAGAATGTATAAAATCAATTTTTTATGAATTGAGTTGGTTGAAATTGCTTGTTTGGTAATTTCATGAGAAATGTGATGAATGGGACATGTTATGTGTTTACATAATTTGTGCTTTTCGGTGTTTGATGAAATGCCTTGAATGAAATGAGCATGTTATTTGAATGAGATTAATATACATGCTTTGTGAAGATTTTGGAATGTAATTATATGCTTAATGATATAAGTTACATTGAGGATTTGGAAATGTTGATAGACATTGATATTGTTCATAATGTGCTCATGACATATTGAACATGACATGTAAATTAAATTTGTACATTACATTGCATATGCACGGGAAACATCACAGTCCTGGGCATGTGACATGAGTGTGAGTGTGTGCATGGTTTTGATTAAACATCATTCTTGATGGATGATGCGTGGGCTCGGAAAAGTTGGACCAAGTTTCGACTAAGTTGCATGGGTTGCATTGGAAATAAGGGTCAGAGTTAGTAAGAAAGGCTCGATTATCCCTTGAGGTGCAAGACCCGACGATTTGGATACGCACTCTGTTATTATTGAGTCCATAAAGTGTGTCAACGTACGCAAAGCCATTGGTGGAAGTCTATAGATGTCGTGTTGGTTAGGTGCCCAATAGTGCAAGTCCATAATACCTACCCCAAGAAAGACTCGGGATTTATAAATGGTCATTGGATGTGTAACATCAATGGAGGGGTCTTGGAATGCCTTGATGCATACGTATAACATTGTATGTGTTATGAGAGCCACGGGTTGTATGGTGTGTGTGAGTGTCATCTCATAACATGGAATGACATTGTTGAATCCATTGTGAATTTCGTATTCTTGAATGGATGCTTGATTGATTGTTGATTGCATGTGGTCATTTCATATGCATCTGGTTTAGGAGGTAGCCTCTTTATGAGATACCCTATTAATCGTAGCTCACCCTTTATGAGGACAATATTTCAGGTGTAGGACAAGCGCCGGTGGACGGCCCTCAATTGGGTCCTTGTTGAGAAGAAGCCAGAATGTGGCTTTAAATTACATTTTTGTAAAATAATTGTGTAATTTGCTGTAAATTGTAAATTGTGGGAAGAGAACATGTAATGAACTATCACAGACTGTATTTTGAGCATAATTGAATGTTATGTGAGTTAGGGTGAACTCAGAATGGAATTGGATGGTTAAAGGTGGAGGTTGGAATGAATTTGGGAGAAATTTGGGCCTAGGTACCGGTACCATGTTATTGGGAGGCCCAGGTACCGGTACCTTGACATACAGGTACTAGTACCTGGATTTCAGTGGGCTTAGGTACTAATACTAAGGGAGGATATATCCCTTCTTGCTACACCCGACCCTTGTTTTCAATGCAACCTGTGCGACTCAGTCGAACCTAAGTCTAACCTTTTTGAGCCCACATATCAACCCACCAAGAATGATATTTGATCAAAAACATGCACACACACCCACAATCATGTCAATTGCCCACAAATGCGATGTTATCCGTGCTTATGCAAATGTAATGTACAATTACAATTACCATATCATGTTCATCATACCATGAGCATATTATGAACATATCCAATGTCTATCAACGTCCCCAATTTCTCACTAGTAAATTATATCATAAGCATATAATCACATTCCACAATCTCCGCTAAGCATGTTATATCACTTTCATTTCAAATAACATACTTAATGAATCATAGGAATTTTATCAAATACCTAAATGGCACAAGATTATGTAAACGCATAGCATGCCCAAATCAACACATTTTCTCATGAAATTTCAGGGCAAGCAATTTCATTAGCACCTAATCATGCAAGACTTGGTATAAACATATTGTTATACCCATTTCCATTTTATAACACCCTAGGCATGTGTTATATATGAGATTTCATCTCTAACACCCTACCCACCTCATATTTGAGCCCTATGTTGTAAATAAACCTAGTTAGGAAAGGAACCATACCTCTTGTAGCGTAATACCACGTATAATAAGCCCCGAAGATTCTAAATCAAGCTTCAAGGCTTTGATCCCAAAAATTCGATCTTTGAGATTGTGGCGAAATCATGATCTTTGTTACATACACGTAACTCTGTCGCATAGAACAACCTTTGTTCTTGGCCTGAAGAGATCTGACGATCGATTTGCCATAGATTGGAAGAAGAAGCTTGGAGAACTTGAAATTTCTCTCTTTTCTCTCTCTCTCTCTCTTCCAGTTGTGTTTGGCTGAAGAATGGGGAGAAAAATCTAATTTTTCTCCCCTTTTATACCCCTTAAATGCTTAGCCTACAACGTGGTACACGTCCCATCTTTTCTGATCCAATTTCATACCAAATCAACTAAATCTCGTCCCATTTTAAGTTTAGTACATCTTTATTGAGCTAAATTTAAATTTTTTTTTGGGTTCTGTGACTAAAATTTGATTGCACTTATTTAGTCGTGAGATGTCTGATCACCTCAAAAAATGCAAAATATTTGTTTGTCTAAGAATTTGACGAAAATTGACTAGGTAACTAGATTTCACGAGAAGAATCCAATGGTAAGGTTCGTTCTTCATTCGAGTTCTAGAAATTTTGGGTCTTTAACCCGAACCATAACAACTAATTTCCATTTCGCCCTCATCATAAAATTTTAAATTTTTTTGGATTTTACAACAACAACCCCTCAATTATCTGGTGGAGAGAAATATTTGTTTAGAGATCAAGATGATCTCCTAGCTAGGATTGCTAAACTTTTAAGAAAATAGAGAGTTTAGAGTTTCAAAAGGTCAACAAGGTGATGCTTGAGTAGCCTAATGTATTTAATTAGTCAAGGCAGTCATTTTCTCCATATTCCGATACCTACAATTCGGGATGGCGATGCCATCCCAACTTTAGTTAGAGATCTGACAACACTACCCAACCTCAACAATACCTTTCTGCCACACATTAGCTCTCGTAAAATCATGCCGGTATTTCTAATGCATGGGTTTTTCAGAACCCAACACCACCACCATAGCCACAAGTTCAAGGGTTTGGCCATCAAGGTCAACCCGCAATAGCTCCTTACCAACAACCCCGCAAAAGGAGCATTGATGACTGGTTACAACAATACATTCAGAACGAGAACAACATTAACAATCAAAATTCTTGGGCTCACAAAGATTAAAATGACCCTAGGGGTTGTGGAACATAAGAAAGGGAAATTCCCTACCCAACCCCAAGAGAACTCCATAGGTTAACATATGATTGGGACCTTCGAGAATGTTTAACAATTGAAGTCCATTACTACTCTTAGGAGTGGTAAAGAAATATATAAGATTATTCCACCCAAGTTCTCTAAGCCTACAGAAAAGAAGACCCTAGGTGATCTTGAGGAGACTAAGCTGTCTTATATTCTTGATAATAGTTATCCTGTAAAACCCGGGTAAATTTAAACTTTTTATGAAAAAATGACAAAACGGTAATTTGCCACTACGGTACGGGTTGAAAACCTAAAATTTTCTAGATCTCGGATGACAAAATGGACCATACCGTTGGATTCGTCTCACAAAATTTAGTTATCACACCAAATTTTATCGAATTCTGAGATAGTCAAATTTTTTGCGTTTTACAAGGTGGTCGAGTCTCGGGTGACCCAAAAACGGAATGTTTAATAAAAATTTGAAATTTAGAAAATAAATTTAGGCAAATTAAAATAAAATTATTTTGAACTTGAATCAGGATGAAATTTAATCGTTTCGGGGTGAAAATGGACCTAAAAAAAAGAGAGTTGTGTGTGGAACAATGTGAGCCAAGCAAATGGAGGATATAAGGGGAAAAATCTGATTTATTCCCCATTTCTTCAGCCGGTTCAACGTGAGAAGAGAAGAGAAAGAAAAGAGAAAAATACTAACATTCTCTCTACGATCTATGAAGATTGAGTGATCGAATTCACTCGAGCCAAGACCAAAAGTCGATCTTCGCATCGAGGGTTATGCCTACGTACAAAAAATGAGGGTTTTCACCGAAGGTTGAAAAATGAGTTTTTGGAAAGGATTGGATTAGAGCTCAGGTTGGAGTCATAGAGCTTCCCAACGTGTTCTTTTCCGCTTCAAGAGGTAGGGTTCCCTCCTACTTTGGTTGATTTCTAACCTAAGTGTCTGTATGAAATGGTTAGAGGTATAGAATAATATATGACTTTCCTATAGTCATGGAAATAAGGAAATGGATTTAGAAATGACCCAAACCAATTTCTAGCATGACTTTGATATGTGGAAGTATTTATGTAAACTCTTGAAAGTTGGGTTTATGTGGGCATGCTACGTGTTTATATAATGCCTTGTGATTTAAGTGTGTTATTGACATGGATATTGTGGTAACATGCTTATGAATTGTGATGGATTTTGGTACTTATATGCTTAGGATATAAATTTCCATGACATATGCTGAAATATGTGGTTTCAGTTGTCCATATGGCATTCATTACATATGTGATATGACATTATTATGCAATGGTTCATTACATTGCATTTGTGCAGAGACCTCGCATCATGTGGGTGTGTGTGCATGGTTGACGTCGTCACCCCATTGGTGGATGACGAGTGGACTTGGAAAAAGTTGGATCGATGATCCGACTAAGTCGCACGGTTATATGGCAAATTGGGTCGGGGTTAGCAAGAAGAGCTAGAATATCCCTCAGGTGAGAGGCCCAGTGATTCGATCTGCACTCCGATGGTATAAAAGTCCATAAAGTGTGTCGGTGTACGCGGAACCATTGGTTAAAGTTCTTGAATTCCGTGTTGGTCGGGTGTCGCTGGTGTAAATCCATGAATACCCACTCCAAGGAAGACCCTAGATTTGTGAATGTCATTTGATGTGAACATATATGATGGTTTAATACACTTTGGCATTGCTTTGTGTTAAGGGGTCGAGTATGCCTCGGGTTGTGGTGCAAGAGTGAGTTTCATCACATTTCATCACATGGTATGGATTCATTCACATGCATATTAGCATGTGTTGAGGAGTTGGGAAGGGCTCGTGTTGATATGCGTAAGTGAGTCTCACCTCATTTCAAGCTATGGCATAGTAAAATTTCATCATTGAAATGCATATTCTTGCTTTGAATGGAAATGAGGGTTAAGTGTTGCACATAAACATTGCATATGCATCTAGGGAGGGAGTAACCTCTATAGAAAATATTCTACTGAGCGTTGGCTCACCCTATAGGGGAAAACATTTCAGGTGCGGGATATACGCAGGTGAACGGCTCTCATTCGGGGCCTCAAGGTTGAAGAGGGGCCGATATGTGGCCTTTAACCTTGACTGTTTTGTAAACTCGTGTTAAAACTATGTTTTGGCATGTAAATATATGTACATTCAATGTAATGAACTTGTACAAATGAGGTTTTATGTCAAAAACTCCATTATATGTGTTTTGGGTGGAAATGAGATGGATTGGAAATCGAAAACAGATGAAATAGAGAAGAACTGGAAAACCATACCGATGTGCGTACCGATACGGTGAGGTCTAGTAGGCAACACTTTCCAAAAATCAGAAATTTTAAAATTGTTTTGCTATGTAATTGGACTTTGGTTTCCTTGGTTCCAATGATACAAATGGACATTCAATGATATATAATGGGGTATATTGAACCTCGGTTGGATTGAATGATTAAAGGAACACGGGTTACATGTGTGAGTTATAATCCAGGGTAAAGGGATACTATTAACGTGATGTCGGGTTGTACAGCAAATCACAGGCAATTCCGTGGGTTCAGGGTGGTCAACAGTGTAAAAAGGACCCCCGGTTTTAGGGGTGTCACAACTTGGTATCAGAGCCTAGATATACAATTTACCTAGGGTTGTTGGGTATGGGTTTAGACCATTACATTCATTGTGTATTTCATGTTATGTGCTTAAATTGCTACATGTTATGTGTTATGTCTTATGTGAATAATATACATGGTAAAATGTACGTGGAAAAAAGGGACACTAGGGTTTAAAAACATAACCTTGGGGGTCAGAAAACAAGGGAATGGGATATTCAAGGTGTAAAGGTCTATTAGTGGGTGACATAAGCTTTACTAGGGAGATAAATCTCAGAGTTCAAAGTTGGTCCCTACTTTGGGATACTAAATTAGTGCTCTATTGCTATCTGACATGTGTGTAGATGGCTAATAGGAAGAGGACGTCGAGGCAGTGGGCGGGACAATACCCAACCACCACCGAGCTTTGACCATCAAGCCTTTGTGGAGGTTATTGGTACAGTAGTTGCCACCATTGCACAGGCTAGTGCTGCAGCTGGAACCATTGCACAAGCTAGTGTAAGTGTGGGACAAGGAGGCTCGAGTAACCTCTAAAGATTAAAGACACATAAGCCACTGATTTTTAAGGGAGGGGCGGATCTGATTGTAGCCGATCATTGGTTCCGACAGGTTGATAAAATTTTAGAGGCAATGGAGATCACTTTCGATGTCACAAAAATCAAGCTAGCTGCATTCCAACTAGAGGGGGAAGCCCAACTGTGGTGGGAGTGGGCAAAGGCCTCCGAGAACTTGGAGGAAATGACATGAGAAGAGTTTTGGGAGCACTTCATGGGAAAGTATTTCCCAGTGGCCGCTAGACATGCAAAGGCCCGAGAATTCTTGGATTTGAGACATGAAACAATGACGGTGCTAGAATACATGGCCAAGTTCACGAAGTTGGCCTATTTTTTTGATGAGTACGTGGCCACGGATATGACCAAGGTGAGGAAGTTTGAGGATGGTCTGAATTTTTCCATCTGGGATAAAATTGTGGGTCATTGCCTACAAAATATGGATTCGATGGTCACAACAGCCATGGCCATTGAGAGAGAAGTTGAGGATGCACAGAACATCCGGGAAGTGGGTGCCAAGGATAGGAAAAAGGAGGGCCAATCCTCTTTTTCTAGTTTGAAAAAGAGACAAAGGACATCTTCTACACAGGGATAGGGCCGTAGCCATCGGGGCCAAGGCCAAGGCCAAGGTCTATTCTCCCAAGGCGTGGGAAACCCCAGGACAACTTATCAGGCCGGTCAACGGACATGTTTCCATTGCCACTAGCTGGGTCATATGAAGCGGGATTGCCCCTAGAGGCAGGGATCCCAAATTTATGGGTCATCTTAGTCCTAGACTTCGGTGGGGCAGCTATAGACACGTTATACTCCTCACTACCATACCATGGGCTAGGGGAGCCAATATCAGTTCTAGGGTGCTACATAGGCCCTTACTACTCCACGGACGGGGACTCTACAAGTAGGCCAGATGGGCCAAGGCATGGGTTGAGGCCGAGGACAGGGCTCACAAGCCAGTACTTTAGGGGCCTAGGGGCGTTTCTATGCCATTATGCCACAGACTGAGTCGATAGATTAGTCGGTAATACAGGGTATATTTATACTCTCTCACTTATGGACTATAGTGTTATTTGATTATGGTGCATCGTATTCATTTATCGTTGCATCATGTGTGAAATACTTGAGCTTAGAGGTTGAGACATTGGAAGAGCCATTGCATATGAGTTCTCCCCTAGGAGCTAGGGTGAGAGTTTATCAGATATGTCGGGGTTGTGAGTTAGAGATCTCTAGGATTTTTCTCACCGTGGACCTTAGGGTTATGGACATGTCAAAGTACGATGTTATCCTCGGGATGGATTGGTTGACGGCACATTGGGTCGTCATTGATTATGAGCGAAAGAGAGTATCTGCTTACACACAAGATGGTGTTTGTTTCAAGTTTCAGGCGAAAAAGCATGAAGCTTTGCCCCAATCCGTGTATGACTCCCGTTGGTACAGGTAGTTGATGGGTTGGCTTGCAAGCCTTACCCTGGAAGATGAGGTGAGATAAGAGTTGGGTCTGCCTCGGGTTGTGTGTGAGTATAAGGATGTTTTTGTTGATGAACTACCAAGATTACCTCCCCATAGGGATGTAGACTTCAGCATTGAGTTACATCCTGGTACAACGCCGGTTTCTATGACTCCACATAAGATGGCCCCAACTGAGTTGCAAGAACTCAGGGTCCAATTGCAAGTATTGTTGGACAAGGGTTTTATTTGACTGAGCACTTCACCTTGGGGCGCTCCGGTATTGTTTTCGAAGAAGAAGGACAAGACCCCTTTGATTGTGCATAGACTATTGGTAGTTGAATCGGATCACCATCAAGAATAAGTACCCTTTGCCGAGGATTGATGACCTATTTGATCAGCTGAGAGGGGTGCGGGTCTGCTTCAAGGTAGATCTTCGCACTAGTTATCATCAGTTGAGGATTAGGGAGGCAGATATCCCTAAGATGGCATTCAGAATGCATTACGGGAATTTTGAGTTCACTATGATGCCATTTGGATTGACAAATGCCCCAGCGACATTCATGGATCTCATGCATAGGGTGTTTCAACCCTATCTAGATCAGTTCGTCGTGGTTTTTGCTAACGACATCCTAATCTACTCCAAGTCTGAGGAGGAGCATGAGGGTCACTTAAGGGTTGTTCTCCAGACCTTGAGAGAGCACCAGTTGTATGCTAAGTTCAGGAAGTTTGAATTTTGGCTTACAGAAGTAAAGTTTTTGGGAAACGTGGTGTCGACTTCGAATGTATCTATGGACCCAGACAAGGTTGAGGCAGTCATTAGTTGGGAGAGGCAGAAGACAATCTTTGAGATACGTAGTTTCTTGGGATTGGCTGGGTATTATAGGAGGTTCATCGAGGACTTCTCCCGATTAGCTACACCTATGACGAGATTGACTCAGAAAGGGGTTAAGTTTGAATGAATTATTCATGTGAGAAAGCATTTTAGGAACTAAAGAGGAGGCTCACTTCAACCCCCATTTTCATAGTTCCGGAGAGGGGATGGATGTACATGGTATATTGTGATGCTTCCAAAGACGGACTGGGTTGTGTTATGATGCAGTCCGAAGAGGGTGGTGGCTTATGATTCTTGGTAATTAAAGAACCACGAACAGAATTACCCTACGCACGACATAGAGTTGGCGCCCATTGTCTTTGCCTTGAAGGCTTGGTGCCACTATCTGTATGGTGTGCAGTTCGAAGTGTTTTCAGACCACAAAAGTCTAAAATATATTTTTACACAGCGGGACCTCAACATGAGGCAACGCAGGTAAATGCAGTATCTGGAGGAGTACGACTTCACTTTGCATTACCATGCTGGTAAGGCAAATGCAGTGGCCGATGAGTTGTGGCTAGTGTAGCTTCCCAAGAATGGTGGATGCTCGAGACTGTGGGACAATTCAGGCTACGCTACATGGGTCAGGCTTAGGGCACTTTTGGGGAGTTTAGTGGAAACGCCTTCTTTACTGAGTAGAGTGATCGAGTTCTAAGGATAGGACACAGAGATATTGTCCATCAAGGATTGGGTACGGTCGGGTACAAGTGACGAGGGCTGGATCATGCATAAGGATGGTAGTCTTCGGTTTAGGGGAAGGATTGCGGTTCCCCAGTCTATAGAGCTGAGAGAGGAGATTCTTAGAGAATTTCATTGCTCCTGTTTTGCTGTGCATCCAGGTGGCACGAAGATGTACCATGATCTTCGTCATCACTATTAATGAAGCGGGATAGAGAGAGACGTTGGACACTTTGTTAGACGATATCTCACATGTCAGCCGATTAAGGCTGAGCACTAGAGACCAGCGGGATTACTCCAGCCTTTGGTAGTAGCTGAGTGGAAGTGGGAGCATGTCACAATGGATTTTGTGACCCACTTGCCATGGACATTTTGGGGACATGACGCAGTGTGGGTGATAGTGGACTGGCTTACGAAGTCGGCACACTTTTTGGCAGTGCAGGTGACCTTCACACTCGAGGAATTCTGTAGGTTATATATACAAGAGATTGTTCGGTTGCATGGGGTTCCTGTATCTATAGTATCGGATTGGGATCCTAGGTTTACAGCTCATTTTTGGGAGAGTTTCCAATGAGCCATGGGGAAACAATTGATGATGAGTACTGGTTTTCATCCCTAGACGGATGGTCAATCTGAAAGGACCATCCACATGTTAGAGGACATGCTACGGGCATGCGTCCTAGATCTCAAGGGTAGCTGGGATGAGCATTTACCCTTACTAGAATTCGCCTACAACAAGAGTTATCAGGCGAGCATTCAGTTGGCACCCTATAAGACACTATATGGTAGGCCATGCCGTTCTCTGGTTTGTTGGATGGATGTGGGAGAAAGATCCTCTAGGGGTCCAGATTTGATTAGAGACACCTCAGAGAAGGTGGACTTGATACGGAAGCGTCTTCTTACGGCTCAGAGTTGGCAGAAGAGCTACGCCGTCAAACGGCGGCGACCTTTGGAGTTTGAGGTGGGAGATCATATCTTCTTGAAAGTGACGCCTAAGAGGGGAGTGGTCAGATTTAGAAAACAAGGGAAGCTGTCGTCGGAATTTATCGGGCCCTTCAAGGTACTCGAGAGGGTGGGTACAGTGGCCTACAGATTGGCATTATCGCCCAATTTATCGGGTGTTCATGCGGTGTTCCATGTCCCTATGCTCTGGAAGTATACTCTAGATCCGACACATGTGGTGGATTGGGGTGAATTGACTGTTGAAGTGGATGGGACCTTCGAGGAGGGACCGGTGCGTATCATGGATAGCCAGGAGCAGGTTTTGTGAGGCAAGACCGTGCGACTAGTGAAGATGCTGTGGCAGCACCGAGGAATGGAGGAAGCGACATGGGAGCGTGAGGATACCATATGTACCAACTATCTGTTCCTATTCGAGGATGGAGGTACGAGTTTTATAAGTTTAAGTATAATAGTAATGTTGCATATGCATGCGGTTGTAAGTGTTTATGTGTGTGCATGTGTGTGCATGAATTTCGGGGACGAAATTCTTTTAGGGGGGAAGAATGTAAAACCCAGGTAAATTTAAACTTTTTATGAAAAAGGGTAAAATGGTAATTTGTCACTATGGTATGGGTTGAAAACCTGCAATTTTTTGGATATCGGATGATGAAACGGATCTCACCGTTTGATTTGTCTTGCGAAATCTAGTTACCACGTCAAATTTCATCGAATTTTGAGGTAGTCAAAAACGGGATTTTTGATAAAATTTCAGAAGTTGGAAAATAAATTTAGGAAAATTAAAATAAAATTATTTTGAACTTGAACCGGGATGAAATTTAATCGTTTCGGGGCGAAAACGGAACCGAGAAAAAAGAGGGTCGTGTGGCACAATGTGAGCCAAGTAAATGGAGGATATAAAAAGGGGAAAAATCTGATTTATTCCCCATTTCTTCAGCCGGTTCAACGTGAGAAGAGAAGAGAGGGAAAAGAGAAAAATTATCACATTTTCTCTACGATCTACGAAGATTGAGTGATCGAATCCTCTCGGGCCAAGACCAAAATTCGATCTCCTCGTCGAGGGCTACACCTATGTACAAAAAACGAGGGTTTTCATTGAAGGTTGAAAAATAATTTTTTGGAAAGGATTGGATTAGAGCTTGGGTCGGAGTCATAGAGCTTCCCAACATGTTCATTTACGCTTGAAGAGGTAGGGTTCCCTCCTACTTTGATTTATTTCTAACCTAGGTGTCCGTATGAAATGGTTAGAAGAATAGAATAATATATGACTTGCCTATAGTCATGGAAATAAGGAAATGGATTTAGAAATGGCCTAGACCAATTTCTAGCATGACTTTGATATGTGGAAGTATTTATGTAAACTCCTGAAAAATTGGGTTTATGTGGGCATGCTATGTGTTTATATTGAGCCTTGTGATTTAAGTGTGTTATTGACATGGATATTGTGGAAACATGCTTATGAATTGTGATGGATTTTGGTACTTATATGCTTAGGATATAAATTTCCATGACATATGCTGAAATATGTGGTTTCAATTGTCCATATGGCATTCGTTACGTATGCGACATGACATTGTTATGCAATGGTTCATTACATTGAATTTGCATTGAGACTTCGCATCATGTGGATGTGTGTGCATCGTTGACGTCGTCATCCCATTGGTGGATGACTAGTGGACTTGAAAAAAGTTGGATCGATGATCCGACTAAGTCGCACATTTGTATGGCAAATTGGGTCAGGGGTTAGCAAGAAGGGATAAAATATCCCTCGGGTGAGCGGCCCGATGATTGGATCCACACTTTGTTGGTATAAGAGTCCATACAGTGTGTCCGTGTACACGGAACCGTTGGTTGAAGTCCTTGAATTCTGTGCCGGATGGGTGCCGTTGGTGTAAGTCCATAAACTCCCACCCCAAGAAAGACCCTGGAATTGTGAATGTCATTTGATGTGAACATAAATGACTGTTTAATACACTTTGGCATTGCATTGTGTTGAGAAGTGGGGTATGACTCGGGTTGTGGTGAAAGTGTCAGTCTCATCTCATTTCATCGCATGGTATGGTTCATTCACATGGATATTAGCATGTGTTGAGGAGCCAAGAAGGGCTCGTGTTGATATGCGTGAGTGAGTCTCACCTCATTTCCTGGCATGGCATAGTAAAATTTCATCATTAAAATGCATATTCTTGCTTGGAATGGAAATGAAGGTTAAGTGTTGCACATAAACATTGCATATGCATCTAAGGAGGGAGTAACCTGTGTAGGAAATATTCTACTGTTCGTTGTGTCACCCTATACAGGAAAACATTTCAGGTGCGGGATACACAAGTGGACGGCTCTCATTCGGAGCCACAAGGGTGAAGAGGGGCTGACACGTGGCCTTTAACCTTGACTATTTTGTAAACTCGTGTTAAAACTACATTTTGGCATGTAAATATATGAAAATTAAATGTAATGAACTTGTAATGTGAAACCCCGGAAAAATTTGAACTTTTTTTGAAAAAATGGCAAAATAGTAATTTGACATTATAGTGCGGGTTGAAAACTGGTATTTTTTTTAGACCTCGGATGATGAAACGGACCTCACCGTTGGATTCATCTCGCGAAATATAGTTACTCAGACAAATTTTGTCAAATTCTGAGATAGTTGAGTTTTTTACGTTTTTCGAGGTGAGGGGTGTCCGGTGACCCCTAAAAACAAAATTTTTTTAAAAAAATTTGAAATTTTAAAAATATTTTAAATAAAGTTCATATAAAATATTTTGAGCTTGAACCGGTACGAAATTTAATCATTTCGGAGTGAAAAACGGACCCGAACAAAGGATGACACTTGGCGCGACGAGGGCCAAGTCTTTAAAAGTATAAAAGGGGCATAATATCTGGAAAAAAAAAACAGATTTTCTTCCCTAAGAGGCCGGCTGGTTGAGGCGTGAGAAGAGAGAAAGTGTGTTTTTCAAGTATTCTTCCGACGATTTCTCAAGATCCGTTGGTCGGAATCCGTCAGACCAAGAACTAAAGTCGATCTACGCGACGAGGGCTACGCGTGGGTACCAAAAATGAAGACTTTCACCAAAGATTCAAAGACAAAGTCTTGGAGGATCAAAGCTTTGGGGCTTGTTTTGGTGGAATAGAAGTCTATACACTTCTATTGAGGTAGGGTTCTTCCTACTTGGGTTTTACTCCTACCTTAAGGGGCTGCTTTCTTGAGTGAAACATGGATGTATTTTGAACTGACATATGACTGTTTATAGACTGTTTTAGGGGCTCTTATATGACCTCTTTTGGGTTGAAATCAAGGGGTTCTTTTATGCTTGTTTAAGGGGCTGTTTTAGGCCTATTTTTGGGCCAAAATTGTGTTTTTTTTGGATGAAAAAGTGGGCTGTTTTTGGTGCCCAAAGGTGGACTGATGTTGTGCCCAAATGTGGACTATTTTTGGACCCTAATGCGGACTATTTTTAGGCCACTTTGCTGATTGCATATAGGCCACTTTGTGGACTGTTTTTAGGCCACTTTACGGATTGTTTGGGCTGATTTTTGTGGGTTGTTATGCGGGCAAGTACATGGGCTGTTGTGTGTTATAATTTGCCTTTGTGATTAAGTATGTTATTGACATAAAGATAGTAATAACATGCTTGGAATGGTTTTATGAAAAAGTGTCAATGTATATGCATGCGTGTGTTATATTGACATTGTGACAAATTTGGTATCTATATGTTTAGAACATAACTTACCATGGATAGGTTGAGATTGTTCATTTGTCATTCATAGCATATTGAACATTATAGCGTAGTGCATAGAGGCATCCCATTCATGGGCTTAGGCATGTGTATGGGTGTGTGTGTGTGTGAGTTGGGCATGGTTCATTCAAACATCATTCTTGGTGATTGAAACGGTGTACAAAGTCGGAGGTGCGATTCCTGAATCTGATACCCAATAAAGGCACATGATTTTGATATATAAATTATTCATTTGATGGGAAACATCCAAGAATGAAATGGTTTTATGACATATGGTTAATTTCAAAAAAATCTTTGGATGTGTTTCATCAAAGACGTTGTTTTAGACATATGCGTTGCATTGTGTTGTGGGAGTCGATAAGGACTCGAGTTAAAGTTGCATGAGTGAGTTCCATCTCATTTCATTGCATGGCATGGTGAATTCCAATATAGAGTTGCTTATTCTTACTTGGAATGTTGATGTGAATATGAACTGTTAAATGTGAACATTGCATGTGCACTTAGGTGGGGAGTAGCCCTTGTAGGATATACTCTATTGGGCGTTGGCTCACCCTATACAGGAAATATTTCAGGTACGGGTCATACGCCGAGGGACGCCACTCACTCAGGCACTTAAGGAGGAAGAAAAGCTGACTTGCGGCTTTCAATCCATTTCTTTTATAAAGTTAGACTTGTAATTAAATTTTGGCATGTAATGTGTAAAGGAATTGTAATAGAGTCTATATGGACTATTTTAATATAGTCTTGTATGTGTTGTATGAGTATGGATAATTGGACCTAGTGTGACCAATGTTTACTTAGGAATGGACCCGGTGTGGTCATTGTTGAATATTGGACCTTGGATGGGTCTTGTTATTATATAATGCACAAGTTGTGTTTTGAGTAGAGTTTCCCTTACAAATGAGACTCTGCCCAAATTTTTAATAAAGGATGGACCTGGGTAAATGGGGCACAACGTTGAGATATCGAGTTATTCAGTATCCACAGGTATTCTGCGGGTTGATGGGTAATCAACGGACCCTCGGATTTTGGGGTGTCACAGCTTGGTATCAGAGCTTAGGTTATACGATTTACCTAGGGCTTGTTGGGCATTGGGACTAGACCATTGCATGCATTGTGCATCTTCTTCTAGCTCGAGGAAGAAGCATAAGACTTCTACTCCACAAGGGTTTCAGGGACAGGGCCGCAGTTATCAAGGCCAAGGTCAATCCTTCCAGGGTGGGAGAAATCAAAGGCCTTCCTACCAGGCTGGCCAGAGGACTTGCTATCATTGCCACCAACCGGGTCACATGAAGAGGGATTGTCCTCAGAGGCAGGGATCCCAGGGTCATGGGTCATCGTAGTCTCAGACTTAAGTGGGGCAACCACAGACGCAGTATACTCCTCACTACCCTACTATGGGTCAGGCAACCAGTACCAGTTCTAGGGTGCAGCACAAGGCCCTACTACTTCTCGTGTGGGGACACCTCAAGCTGGCCAAATGGGCCAAGGCATGGGTCGAGGACGAGGCCAGATCTCACTAGCCGGGACTTCAGGGACTTCAAGGACTCAGGGGCGTGTCTACGCCATTATGCCACAGACTGAGCCGATAGATCCGTCGGTGATACAGGGTACATTCTTACTCTCTCATTTATGGGCTAAAGTATTGTTTGATTCTGGTGCATCTCATTCATTTATTGCTGCATCTTGTGTGGATGACTTGGGCTTAGAGGTTGAGACCTTAGAATAGCCATTGCATGTGAGTTCTTCCCTAGGTGCTAGGGGTGAGAATTGATCAGATATGTCAGGGTTGTGAGTTAGAGATCTCGGGGATTCTACTCACCGTGGACCTTAGGGTCATGGACATGTCGGAGTTTGATGTAATCCTTGGGATTGATTGGTTGATGGCACACCGAGTCGTCATTGATTGTGATCGGAAGAGGGTCACGGCTTATACGCCTGATGGTGTTTGTTTCAAGTTTCAGGGGGAGAAGCAGTATGCTTTACCCCAAGCCGTGTATGACTCTAGATGGCACGGACACTTGATGGGTTGGCTTGCTAGCCTTACCCTGGAGGACAAGGTGAGGCAGAAGTTTGGTCTACCTCGGGTTGTGTGCGAGTATGAGGATATTTTTCTGGATAAACTACCGGGATTACCTCCATATAGGAATGTAGACTTTACTATTGAGTTGCATCCGGGTATATCGCTCATCTCTATGACTCCGCATAGGATGGCACCAGTTGAGCTGTAAGAACTCAAGGTCCAATTGCAAGAATTGTTGGACAAGGGGTTTATTAGATCGAGCACTTCACCATGGGGCACTCTGGTCTTGTTTGCCAAGAAGAAAGACAAGTTTCTTCGGTTGTGTATTGATTATCGGTAGTTGAACCGGGTCACTATCAAGAATAGGTACTCTTTGCCAAGGATCGATGACTTGTTTGATCAGCTGAGAGGGGCGCGGGTCTACTCCAAGATAGATCTTCTCGCCGGTTACCATCAATTGAGAGTTAGGGAGGAAGATATCCCCAAGACGGTGTTTAGGATGCGGTATGGGCATTTCGAGTTTATCGTCATGCCTTTTGGATTGACGAATGCTCCGGCGGCATTCATGGATCTCATGCATAGGGTGTTCCAACCCTATTTAGATCAGTTTGTTGTCGACATCCTGATCTACTCCAAGTCTGAGGAGGAGTATGAGGGTCACTTGAGGATTGTTCTCCAGATATTGAGAGAGCATCAATTGTACGCCAAGTTCAGCAAGTGTGAATTTTGGCTTACGGAGGTAAAGTTTTTGAGGTATGTAGTGTCGGCTTCGGGTGTATCTGTGAACCCGGAGAAGGTTGAGGCAGTTACGAATTGGAAGAGACCGAAGTCAGTCTTCGAGATACATAATTTCTTGGGATTGGCGGGGTATTACCGGCGGTTTATTGAGGATTTCTCCCGATTGGCTGCGCCTATGACGAAGTTGACCCAGAAAGAGGTCAAGTTTGTGTGGAATGACTCTTGTGAGAATGCAATCCAAGAGTTAAAGAGGAGGCTTACTTCAGCTTCTATTCTAATAGTCCCTGAATGGGGACAGAGGTACACGGTCTATTGTGATGCCTCGAAGGACAGGCTGAGATGTGTTTTTATGTAGTCCGGGAAGGTAGTAGCTTATGGTCTCGACAGCTAAAGAATCACGAGCAGAATTACCCCACACATGACATGGAGTTGGCGGCCATTGTCTTTGCCTTGAAGGCTTGGCGTCACTACCTGTATGGTGAGCAGTTTGAAGTATTTTCGGACCACAAGAGTCTGAAGTATATTTTCACTCAGCCAGACCTCAACATGAGGCAACGCAAGTGGATGAAGTATCTAGAGGACTACGACTTCACTTTGCATTACCATCCCGGTAAGGCAAACGTGGTGGCTGATGCACTTAGCCAGAAGTCGTGGGGAGTTATGGCTAGTATGGCTTCCTGGGGAGTGGAGGATGCTCGAGACTGTGGGATAGTTCGGGCTATATTATATGGGTCAGGCTCAGTGTACTTTGTGGGAGTTGGTGAGGACTCGAGTTAAAGTTGCATGAGTGAGTTTCATCTCATTTCATTGCATGGCATGGTGAATTCCAATACAGAGTTGCATATTCTTACTTGGAATGTTGATATGAATATGAACTGTCAAATGTGAACATTGCATGTGCACTTAGGTGGGGAGTAGCCCTTGTAGGATATACTCTACTGGGCATTGGTTCACCCTATACGGGAAACATTTCAGGTACGGGTCATACGCCGAGGGACGGCACTCACTCGAGCACTTAAGGAGGAAGAAAAGCTGACTTGTGGCTTCCAATCCATTTCTTTTGTAAAATTAAACTTGTAATTAAATTTTGGCATGTAATGTGTAAAGGAATTGTAATAGACTCTATATGGACCGTTTTAATATAGTCTTGCATGTTTGTATGAGTATGGATAATTGGACCCGGTGTGGCCAATGTTTACTTATAAATGGACCCGGTGTGGTCATTGTTGAATATTGGACCTCGGATGGGTCTTGTTATTATATAATGCACAGGTTGTGTTTTGAGTAGAGTTCCCCTTACAAAGGAGACTCTGCCCAAATTTTTAATAAAGGATGGACCCGGGTAAATGGGGCACAACGTTGAGATATCGAGTTACTCGGTATCCACAGGTATTCCGCGGGTTGATAGGTAATTAATGGACTCCCGGATTTCGGGGTGTCACATGTACAAATGAGGTTTTATGCCAAAAACTCCATTATATGTGTTTTGGGTGGAAATGAGATGGATTGGAAATGATTGTAAATCGAAAACAGAAGAAACAGGGAAGAACTGGCAAAGCATACCGGTACGCGTTTCGATACAAGGAGGTCCAGTAGGCAAACTGTACCGGTACACTTTCCAAAAATAAAAAATTTTAAAACTGTTTTGCTATGCAATTGGAATTTGGTTTCCTTGGTTTCAATGATACAAATGGACATTAAATGATATATAATGGGGTATATTGAACCTCGGTTGGATTTAATGATTAATGGAACATAGGTTACACGTGTGAGTTATAATCCCGGGTAAAGGGATACTATTAACGTGATGTCGGGTTGTACAGCAAATCACGGGCAATTTCGCTGGTTGATGGGTGGTCCATGGTGTAAAAAGGACCCCCGGTTTTAGGGGTGTCACATATCCTATTCTCGTTCCTTACACTCATAGACTGCATATGCCTGCAAAGTTATCTGATACATCTGAAATTTTTGAGATTTTTAAATAGGTAAAAATTAATATTCCTTTTTTGGATGCAATTTAACATATACCATCTTATGCCAAGTTCTTGAGGAATTGTGCACAGTGAAGAGGAAGATTAATGTGCAAAAGAAAGCTTTCCTCACAGAGTAGGTAAGCTCCATCTTAAGGACAAACACTCTACCCAAATACGAAGACCCCCGCTATCCCACCATATCAATCACCATTGGGGATTGTCGGGTAGAGCACGCAATGCTAGATTTGAGTGCAAGTGTAAACCACCTTCCCTATTTCGTATATGTGTAGTTTGGATTAGGAGAATTGAAGCCTACATCCATCACACTCCAGCTTGCCGATAGAAGTGTAAAGATGCCACGAGGAATAGTAGAGGATGTTCTAGTATGATGAGCACATAATATTGCATATTTAACGGCCTCATTACATGCATTTTAACTCAACTTTGCATTTAATTATTTATAGTTCATCGAATTTGTGAATAATGTGGAAATTTTGATGTTGCAGGTAATCATGGGTAAATGATGGCTTTCAAACCCTGCAACTAAGTGTGGATGAGTGGTGGAGAGATGGCCATATTACATGAGGATTTGGAGGCTTAAAAGTGAAAGAAATCAAGGAGTTTTCGATAATTGGTAACATAGGTACCGACACCCACACCAATTGGCAATAGTACTCTAGTATTTTGTATTTGTGACCATGATCCACTTTAAAAGTTGTAGATCTGGATGTCCTTTTGTCTTGTGTCAAAATTTCAGTTCAATCGGACAGTGGGATCAAAAGTTGTGACAAATTTACTAAAACTGGTCCTGAGTTTGCATCCTCCTTACAACCTACCGGTAGAAAAATCTACTGGAAACTTTCTACAGGTAGGTGTTTGACGTTTTACCTATAGGTTTTATTTAGAAGTGCCTGACACCTTTCCACAAGACTCCACGTACTCCGGGAGCCTACTTCTTGTCATCCCAACCATACCCTAACATCATTGGCACACCATGATGATCTCTTCCACCCTAAATTCAGATTTTGGAAGAGAAAAGCATGGGAGGAACAAGAGAGAGAAGATGGGTGGTTGGTGAAGGCATGGGAGGTGTATGCTAGGCTTGTCCTTCCTTATTGAAGTGTCTAATCCCTTCCCACTCATTGGAAGTCAGCTCTCACAGACCAATGAAGGGTATGGACAAATTTTGACCAAGCTTTACAATATAATTCAGTTTTTACAAGCTTTTAGAGGGGAGGAGGCTACCTAATCATAGGAGTAGTGTAGAGAGAGAAAGCTAGGGTTCTTGCTTTTTCTTCACCATTTTCATTCTTGTAAGCTTCAATCTATATGTAATCTTTCTTACTAACACTTTTATCTCATTTATTTCAAGTTGTATTGAGTTTACCTGGGGTTTACTAGTTCTATTGCTTGTATTTGAGTATTTTCTCTTTAAGCTTTACATTTTGTGTATGAATGCTATTTCGTTTGTAGTTTAAACTTCTCTTTACATTAATGCAAGTTCATGTTTGATTTCATTACCATGTTTTTCTCTTTCATGTTTGTTCTTGCCTTTTCTATAAGTAGCAAGACTTTTAGTTGGCTAATCCAAGGGGAATTTCTTCTTGGGTATGTGAAATCAACTCTCTTTCATTCTTCCTTGTAGTGTAAAGTGTTTGGTTTGACTAGGTTCAGCACGGACGTGGTTGTGGGCTCTTGATACACTGCAGACTTGTCACGGGGTATGCTTTTGTCCAACACATTCACATTAGTCCCTCACTTCCTAAGAATCAATCAAACACCGAGACACCATTGGTTGAATGAATTGAGTCAAATTTTCATTTCCATTAGAACGACCTCTATATGAGTCATGCATATGAGTTATAGATTTATAACAGGAATTCTCGCTCATAGGTGGGATGAATTCTGAAGATTATCTAGTTTTTCAATTATTGAATTTCATTTTCATTAGTAGATAATCTCCAAACTCTCAAACTTCAAAGAACTTTTTATTTTTATTTTTCATCACCTTGGATACAAATCTTTCCCCAAGGAGACTACATTGAACTTTTTGTTCGAGTTAGTATACGATATTATTCTTTACGCTTGGGAGCCACTCGTGAAAATACAACCCTTTTGGAGGGCAAACAAACAAATTTGCACACTTCGGGATCCTCAAACTAAAGAGTAGCTTTATTTACTATTAATAATCTTATATTTAATTTAGAATATATCTACACCTTCACAATTCATCCTTTCAAGATTTAATTTATTGTTGTCTCTATTGATCTTAACTTCAAACCCAACATTAGTTACATGTGTTGGCTCAAATGCAACCTAAGAGGGGGGTAAATTAAGTTGTTGATGTTAATGACTAATTTTTAAATTCTTTAATTCTAACTAATTATGCAATGTAAATAACAGTAAAATATATAATGATATAATGAGAGGTGTAGTAATAATGTTGCAAGAAATTTGAAGGGAAGAAGAAAAACAAACAGTATTTATAGAGGTTCGGCCACACCACAATGGCCTACGTTCTCTCGTTAACCTCCTTGGAGTCACTTTTCACTATCTCAACATTCTTCAACAAGTGAAGATCAAAGCTTTACAATCAACATCTTCTTTAGTAGGAGAAGACACACCTTATAACTTTAAGCTTACTCAATACAATAAGCTTCCTCACTGTTTACAAAGATGATCACTCAACCAAATTACAACAAGAGAGAAGAAAAAAAATAAGCTCTATAATAGAATTTTCACAGTGTATAGCCCTATTTGAATGTGTATAACACTATTGCAATACTCAATTGGATACTTCACTCTTATTCATTCCCTTTTATAGTTGTGGTCTATTGAGTTTGAGATTTGAATCATCTAGCCGTTTGGATCCTTTATCATTAATGTCCCACGCTTCGCTTGACAAATTGTCCAAATCTGTGTATTTAGTCCAACTTGCAGGACATCGTTGGGTTGGAAATAATTTGAATTGTAAAACTTCTATTTCTTACAAAGTTGTATCCTTGGATGTCTATGTTTAAACCCCATTTCAATCAAGACATTTGTAGGTTGGACTAAAAATTTATGCCCAAAATACTAGGACCCTGTTTGATTGACAGAATCTGTGCACTAACCTTAACTTGCAGGTCATTTTTTACCACAAAAAAGTTTGAATTTGAAAAATTATATTTCATTAAAAATTGTAGTTATGGATGTTTGCTTTCCAAATATAAGTTCCACGTTAATTGGAGATTCGAGTAAAAACTTATACCAAATTTACCGAGACTGTCAATTTGACAAATTCTAGAATTTTACCACCTTTTCCTCACTCTTCTACTCTTTGCATTATTCCTTTAATTCTTCACACTAAGCAACATATTTGTCTTTATAACTTAAAGAGGCATCCTATAGGTGTGACATTAACCTTTACTGTTCTTCCCTCATCAAGATTAAACCAATGATGTTTTTGCTTCCATGACAAGAACCCGCAAAGTTTGGTATACAAAACTATCACTTAATTTTTTCTATCAAACATGTACAACACTTTAACTAACACGAAAATGATTAATTAAATGAGAGTGTTTGTTAATCAAAATCTTGTTTAACCAAGCATAGGGTCAACACCCTATAGATTCGATTCTAGACTTAACCGAATTATTACTATAACTTGACCACCTACACTTGAGTGTACACATTTCGGATCAAGTCAAAAGACACTCTCTAAGTCTCAATGTCCAAATCCACACCTTGATCTATTGCTACCTCAAAGTCAACCTGTAACACCCCGCATTTTCTTTTATATATGTAAATAGATATATAGTAAATAATTGTTGTAAAAATGGGGATATGTGTAGTGATGTGTGTTTGAATTTGGTAGAATGAAAAAGGGATGAACAGTGCACTGGCTGTAACATCCAGCTCGATTTCGACCTTGATGCAGTCCATATCTCTCAAAACTTAAAACATGAAATTTGTAGATCTCTCTCTTAGGATTCCATATCACCTTGAATCATCTTAATCGGAACTAGGAGGAAGGAGTTATGTCCATATTACGAAGTAGTGTCTACAGTGTCCAAAAATCTGTCCGGCAGACTACCTTTCGCTAATTTCATCATAACTCTTTATTGGAAAGTCCGAATTGTGCACCGTTATTTTTGTTAGAACCCTAACTCTTATATCTTTCCAACCATATAGGTTACACCTCCTAGAAATACCTGAGTCAAATCAGTTTATTCTATGAAGTTGACCAAAAATCTGCACTATGGTGCTCCTTGGATAGTAAAGGGTTGTGCTTTCTTATTAGACCTTAAAGGTGTAAAACCCCATATGTTTACATTAATATATTAATGTACTTGTTTAGTGATTCTTCTATATGTAATGACTTAAGAATAAACCATATATATATATTAAAATCGTAAGGATATCACCTATAGTAGTTCGAAGGAATAAAATAGAAATTTTAATGTTCCAAGTGTGAATTTATTTTAGTTTTGAAATAAATCATAAAAAGCAATGTTTTTAGGTTAAAATAACATTAAAAATGAATCCGGAACGTCGAAAAACCTTAGGGTAGTCGTATGGATCAAATTGGAGATTTCTAGTGGCAAAACTGTAATTTTAGAAAAAAACTCAAAATTCAGCCCATGAACAGTGATGTCGCGGACTGCTGTGTTTAAAACACAGAAACCAGCCCATTTCCTTCCATTTTTTTCTCACATCTCTCACCCCCAAACCCCTTAGCACCCTTGGGGAAGATAGAGGAAAGGAGGAAAGGGAGAAAGGAGGTCATTAGAGCTTGGGTTTGTGGTATGAAACTTTGATTCAAGGTAGGGGTTTTTCTTCCATGCTTGTCCATTGAGGCTAAGGCTAATATATATATATGTTTTGACTCATACTTGTATGTATTTGCTAGGAATTCCTTGTTTCTTGGTTTTCTTGCAATTATGGCATGTCTTAAACAAAGTTAGGATTGATTACCCATGAAACTTCTTTTATAGCTTTAAAACCCTAGTTTTTGGGGAAATATGGAATTCTCTTTCTACATTTGCTCAAGCTTGGTTTTGAGAACTTTAGTGCTTTGTGTGAGTAATGAAAATGATGTGGTGGTGATCTCTTGTATTTTCCTAATTGTTTATTGAAATTGCCTCATAATGGATTTGTGGATCTTTGGAAATTTGCTTGTAAATTGGAGATTTATGGAATCCTTGGTTATGTGTGATGATTGTTGGGATAATGTGATCTTGTATGGTTGTTGGAATGAACATGGATGAGAGGTTCCTTGTAAGGATGCTCATTCCATCTCAAGAGGTTCCTTGTAAGGATGCTTGAGAAACCAAATCTTGAGGGTGAGAGGTTCCTTGTAAGGATGCTCACACCAAAAGAGGACAGTATGTGATTTTCTCAAGAGGTTCCTTGTAAGGATGCTTGAGAAACCAAATCTTGAGGGTGAGAGGTTCCTTGTAAGGATGCTCCCATTAGAGAGGACAATATGATATCATGTGTGGGAAATGATTTATATTTTGGTAATGGATGTTTATTAGCACTTAGTTGAAATTGCTCCTTTCTATTACTATTATTACTTAAACTTGAGATTCGTGCCAAAGGAAATATAATAATCGATGGTGGAATAAGCGTTCCTTTTTGTATTATGGTGTTACTATTGCATTTCCCACAAGAGCTTGTGGAGGTATGAGACTCTACAAGAACTTGTTGGAAATGGTTATGGTTGCTCATTGTGACTTGGGTTTACTGTTCATTTAAATTATTGCGAATGTTTAAACTTGAGATCTGTTTCAAATGTCACGGTTTTACTTCAAATGTTATATGATATTTTGGAAAATAAGACCGAACTGTTTTACTTGTTTTCTAAACCTTGTATGAGTATGGAAGGAATGTTGCTACAGAGCTTAGTGCTCATCCCCTACAAATAATATCTTTTCAGATTTCGTCTATGAGGAGGAGTTACAAGTAGATGAACCAGTGCATGGGGAAGCTCCCCTAGAGGGGAACGGGGGTCCTGAACTGGATGCCTAGAGTTATATTTCTTTTGTACTAGACTAGAGAGTTTATTTTGAAATCATGTAAAGTCTAGTATTTTGTTATTTCACTGCAAGTGTAATTTAATTCTTTTGGGAATATATTTGTCATACTTGGCCTATTCTTTTGGGATGGCATTGTGGATATGGCATATGATGAATGAAAGTTTATTTTATGATGGATAAATAGACCCAGTGTGGTCAATAGTTATGCATATGTGGACCCGGTGTGGTCAATTGTAATATAATTGTACAGGTTGTGTTTTGGGTAAAGCTCCCCGTACAAAGGAGACTCTGCCCAAATTTTATTAAAATATGAATGGTTGATGAATGAACTTTCGTCGTGATGAATTTACGTAATGCTCTCATGGGGTGAATGGTTTTTAGAATGTAATGTCACCCAAGGGGGTTTTTGGGCGTTACACAACCTTCTTATTTAAGTTTATATCTTCCTCAAGTCTCTGAAAAATGTTATGCCAGGGTGAACAATAAAGCCCATTAGAAAAACCTTCTTATTCCCAAAAAAGGATTCAAAATGATAAAATAGGTAAGTCTCAGTTTGTAAAATAACGTACATAATTTTGAAGTAAAGCAATGTCAGTTAATAACGATCTCAAGTTTATGGTATAAAATAGTAAAGTTTATAGTAGAATAGAATCATTCACAAAAATTACAATTCATAAAACAATCTAATATCTCATGTACGTAGGTGGGAATAACATGAATATACACACTGACCTATCTCATTCACCCACCTCAAACCCAACCATCTCATACCAACGCCTACAAGTGCATAACATTTGCAACAATTCAGGAAGGGCGTGTATCGACATTTCCTTTCCTAGGAAAGCCCGTAGTCTCAAACCTATGTGGACAAATAATGGTTGACTTTCACAAGAAACCAAAACTTCCAAGATTGTAAGGCAACCAACAAATCTCTTAAGGGAGGAAAATCTCTAACACCGTAAGATAAGAATTCAAGTGTAATTCATGTTCATCACATCCACCCATACAAGAGATAAAAAGACATTTTCACAAAACTCACGTATACCTTGCTTGCTCTCAGAAGTGGGTTAAATAATCAAAGAATTTCCAAGCATATGAAGGGGTATAATTTTTGTTACTTGGTCGATTACTGAGGTCATCTCCTCAAGGAAAACAGATGGTTCAAGAGGTGATGGTCAAAGAAAATAAAAAACTTGAATTTTAAGATTTTGTTGGAAGAAATTTATTACTTTAAGAAATAAAAATTAAAGAAAATAACCGGTTGGTCGGTAGAGATCATCCCACTATGAATAGACACTTTGACTCAATCTCTACAACTCACTCGAGATTGTGTTCAAATGCATTCAAGCAGTAAATATTCGTTTAATACCCAATTATAGATGAAAAATGTATATTCAAGAAAATTGAATTGACCAAAAATAATTTACTTTGATTGCAGTTATTACAAGAATTGTTGTCCAGTAAGCAAGAATATATGCAATTTGGTAGCATCTTCAATTTTAACCATTCAATGAACTAAAATAACTTGACGGTAGACAAGCCCTAGTTTTGAGTCAAAATCCCCAATTCACGAATAAGACTACTTCATCCGATCAAACCGATGAACTACTGAAATTACAAGAAAAATAAATACAATGTATTGAAACTGCAATAAATGTAAATCATTGGTAGAAAGGAACCAAAAGTAATTGTATTGCAAGAATCTAATACTTGAATTGAAACAAATCTTGTAAAGTAAAATAATGGAGAAATCTTAAAATAAGAAGAAAATTATCTAAAACCATAGCAAAGAGAAAAGAGAAGAACGATGAATTGAACAATGGAATCGAGCTCTCCTCTCTCTTGTTAGACTTGGTTACCAACTAATTACTTGTATTCTCTTAACCAAACCTAGAGTAATGAGATTATTGAAAAATAATGGATTTGAAATGAGTCTCATAAGAGTAAATGTATTATAACCCTCAAACCATGATAAGCACAATACTCACAAGGTTTATATATGCATCTCTACTATGGATGTCAAGCTTTTTTGAAGCATGACTCTAATCTCATACATCTCAATAGAAGTTACATTCTTATCATGAACAAAGTTAGAGTTTCCAATAGAAACCTCACTATGATATTCAACCATAGGATACAAGTCTGTAGGGTATAGCATGCAACCAATTCGGGTATCACTTAGCATATCTAAATCTCATAGCCCTTAAGAAACAACAAGTATCAATCAAATAGAAATATTTTTTTAAAAAAAATTCAAAATTTTCACTAAAACTACTAAAATAAACAGAAATAGGAGAAAAACCAAAATTTTCAATTTTTTGCACTACTAAAATAAGCAGAAATAGGAGCAAAACCATGGTCTGACCCTCACCCCCTAACTTAAAATTTGCACTGTCCTCAATGCAAAAAAGAGAATGCAATGAGAAATTTTTAAAAAAAAAAAAGAAGGGAAAAGAGAACACCTAAGTGTAGCTCCTACATAAAATGAAATGACAAAATTATCTAAAAAGAAAAGAAGTTATCTAATTGAATTAATGTACAAGAATTCAAGTCAACTAGGCTCCAATTGCCCAATTCCCAATTTCACTCGGGATTTATCTCCACCAAAGAATAGTTCTTGTTTTGGGTTTCTTTGCACAATTCAGTATACAATACAACCTCAGACTTATCTTCCTCACATTCAGAATTAATCAAACACAATTGTAGATGATCAGAATACATAGAAGTTTAAAACTTCTCCTCCACACTCTTATCTACGATGTCTATCTCACAAAACTCTACCTTACCCTAATTTCTTTGCAACATGAAAAATATTGAATTCAGTAATCATATTTCAACGGAGAATTTCACTACACCACTCCTACAATTTATTAATGCATTTGATGTTGCAAGGAATGGGTATCCTAGGATTATGGGAATCTGTGCCGTGGGGTTAGCAACTGATTGAGTGTCCATTATTATAAATTCGAAGGGAAAGTAAAACCTATCTACCAAAACCAACACATCTTCAACTACATCTCTCAGTACTTTCAAACTTCAGCCCTCCAACTAAAGAGTAATTGAAGTGGGCTTTAATTTTTTCAGGCCTAATTGCTTCTAAACTGAAAAGGGTACGAGATTCACACTCACACCAAAGTGTACAAGTGCTTGTTTGATTGAAAAATTCTGAATAGTGGGGCAGCTGAGATCGTTATACTTGGATGGAGTGTTGGTTCGGAGAACAGTGCTTACCTGCTCCGTCAAGAATGCTTTTTTTTTGGACATTCAATTTTCTCTTGATAGTGCACAAATCCTTTAAGAACTTAGCATATGAAGGCACTTTTCGGATTGCATCAAGAAGAGCAATATTAATTTTTACCTACTTGAATAAATCAAGAATTTCAGCTTGGTTGGCTTATTTTGTAGGCATTTTCAATCGGTGAGGGTAGGGAGCAGGATTAAGGACCACCTCATTAGACTCAACAAACTTGGGCAGCTTGATTAACCCTAATTAAGGCATAATTTAATAGGTAAATTGTGTTAGTTGAATAAAGTTAAACTAGTCAAAATAAATCAAATTAGAATTAGTGTGTGAATAAGGATAATGCATTAATTGTTGTTCTTTTCAGGATTTTGTGCATCAAAGCTACAAACTACT
This sequence comes from Ilex paraguariensis, assembly GCA_963454935.2. NCBI lineage: Eukaryota > Viridiplantae > Streptophyta > Magnoliopsida > Aquifoliales > Aquifoliaceae > Ilex > Ilex paraguariensis. Next base: position 85,338 of record CAUOFW020001129.1, read on the forward strand.
GGGGAGCCAATTGCCTTAAAGCTATAAACTAGTGGGGTGCCAATTATCAAAGCTAAAAACAAAGGGGGATCAAAGAATTCAAGGCCACCTAACAAGATTTTCAAGTCCACCTAACAAGATTCAAAGCCACCTAACAAGACTCTTCAAGTCCACCTAACAAGATTCAAGGCCACCTAACAAGACTTTTCAAGTCCACCTAACAAGACTTTCACCCTCCCTTGTTGCCTATAAATACCACCCCTTAGGACTTGTAAATCATTCATCTTTTGGTAGTGGAAAACCCTCCAAAAGTATTATTGCTTTCCTTATTGCTTATAGCTTTCTTTAAGTATTGCTTTCTTTTATTGTATTCTTCCTTCCATTTAATTTATTGCTTTATTTTACTTTAATTATTGCTTTCTTTTATTGTGTTATTGCTTTCTTTTACTTCCATTGCTTGAGCTTCCTTCTTCCCTTAGAGGAGTGAAACTCTTCCACTTTTCTAGAGCTTTACCAAAGCCGTGAAGGGTGGAACGTGATTCACTCAATCTTTGTCGAAAATCGGCTCATTGTGTAAAATGTGTTATACCTTGGAGGGATGGGCATCACTCACTTTTCTAGTTTTAACAAAGCCATGAAGAGTGAGTAGTTTCTCATCCAATCTTTAGTAAGAGGTGGCTATCCGGAAGTTTAATTTATGCAATTCGTTTATGCTTAGCTTTAGTCTTTATTTTTTCATAATGTCTTCTCATCATATTGTTGTCTTTATTTTAAGCATGAATAGCTAAATCTCTTAGTTGGCAAAACCAAGAGGAACCTCCACTTGGGTATACCATTTCAACTCATTCTCCTCCCATCTTTCAGAGTTCAAAGGTTCGGTTTGACTGGGTTGAGGGTGGATAACTTGGTGAGTTTTTTATATTCCGTAGGCCTAGTCACGGTTTATGCTTAGATACTCACCAATCTTACCCCTAGCTTTCCACGAATCAATCGTTCATTCATGCTCTATTGGAGGAGGGTTTCGAGTTGAGACGGTATTCCTATTGGATTTGCCAACATTTATTTCTCATTTTACTAGCATCAAAACAACTTGACCAAACAACTTCCAACAATCAAAGATTTTATACTTTTTTTCTCCCAAAATCACCTTTCCCTCGGTTTACTTCCTTCCCCGTGGAAACGACCTTGGAATACCACCAAGTAAAACACGATCCGCCAAAGTCTCCTTGCGCTTGGGGAGCACTTTTGTTCACACATACTCACATATGAAATCTCGTTCATCCACCATTTCGTTGCCCTTTCTTTTGACATCATCCCTAGGAGAGTGACACTCCCCTTTATTCATATACTATACATGCTAAAAGGTGATGTTTATAGGTTAGGAAACAACAAGGAAATTTGTCAAGCATTTTTGCGCCATTGTCGGGGAAGGCAAGTGTCAAACCAAGAAGGTGATTTTCAGACGACGGAGGTAAGTCTCATGATCTTCATCATGGGCTGAGGTACGTTGTTCTGTGTACATAATCTTGTTTGTGTATAACTTTATTTGTATATATTTTGTTTTATGTGGAGGCGGAACGATCGAAACCGCTTGTTAGACAAAATTTGGCCCCTACCATGAATATTGACCAAGAACAACCCGAGGATGCGGGTGAAAATTTTGACAATATAAGTGCAAATCCAAATGTCCAAAGGGAGCAAATCCAAATGTCCAAAGGGGTGGGGGACCACAAGAACCCCAAATACCCAATCCGAGAATGAATTTTTCCCCTCCCGTGAATGAGGGAATAATTTTCAAATGGATCCCCTGGTGAGGTCAATGAGGGATTTCCTATAACCAACACGAAGCACCACACCATCATGCATCCTCCTTCCGGTCCAAGCTCATCTTTTATAGTTAAGCGAGGGATGTTGCAACTAATTCCCACGTTCAACGGATTTGAAACTCAGAGCCCCTATTCACACATAAGGGATTTTGAGGAAATGGTTGCAATCTTCCTCCCCAATCATGGGATGGAAGAGATAGCTAGAATGAAATTATTTCCCTTTTTCCTGAAAGACAAGGCAAAAATGTGGCTTATTTCCTTAAGGCCTCGAACCATCACATCGTGGAGCCAAATGATTTCTGAGTTTTTGAACAAATTCTTTCCGCTGCATAAACCACTGCCCCAAAAAAAGCAAATTCAAAACTTTTCGAAAAAGCCCAATGAGCAATTCTATCAATGTTGGGAGAGGTACAAGGAATTGCTATAATCCCTTCCACATCATGGCTTTGAACCATGGCAATTGGTGAGTTTCTTTTATGAAGGAATCACACCGGGCCATCGACAGTTCATTGACATGATGTGTAATGGAGAGTTTTTGAACAAAGACCCTGATGAGGCCTTAGATTACTTTGATACATTGGCACAAAATGCACAATCATGGGACATTACAGATCCCACTGATGTACCAAGGTCTTCTCCTCAAAAGACTGGCCAAACTCAAGGGGGAGGGATTTATGATTTAAGAGACCAGGAAGACTTATTTTCAAAAATTGCTAAATTGACAAGGAAAGTTGAGAGTCTTGAAGTTAATAAGAGACACGAGGTGTCTAATGTGTCACAAACCGAGGAGGGTTGTTCAATTTGTGAATGTATGGAGCATTCCCTCTCGGATTGCCCAAACATTCCGACCCTTAAAGAAGCGTACCATGAACAAGTCCATGCATTCAACCAAACAACAATTATTTTCTTCCAATTCAAATACTTACAATCCGGGTTGGAGTAATCACCCAAATTTTAGTTGGAGAAATGAAAACCCCATTCCTTATGGTTCAAGTGCATATGCATCTCCCATGCCTCCCAAGCAAAACCAATACCATGGCCAAGGGCAAGCATGTAGCTCTCAATACCCTAGACCAATCCACAAGGGTATTTGTCAAACCCACCACCACAGAATTTTTCACCAAATCCACCTCCACAAAGTTTTTCTCAAGGATCGTCCAATCCATCCACATACCAACCTCCTCACAAAAGGAATTTGGAGGATATGGTCCATTCCTTCATTCAAAGCCAAACCGCCATCAATAACCAAAATGCCACAGCCATCAATGATGTAAGAGCCCAACTCACAAAGTTGACAAACTCCATAGGGGCATCTCAACAAGAAAAGGGGAAGTTCCCCGCTCAACCACAAGAGAACCCTAGGGGTCAACACCTTGTTGAGTCATCGGAACCTTCGAAATAGAGTTGCAAACAACTCAAAGCTGTCACCACCCTCCGTAGTGGCAAAGAAATTGACAAAACCATTTTGCCAACGGTCTCACCCAAGACCACATTGCCAAAAGAAAAAGATATCTTGGGTGACGCCGACAAAGTGAGGATCATGAAGAGAAAGAAAGAGAGGTTGTTGAGAAAGGAAAATTAATTGATATTGTGTGTTTATTCCTCCCATGCCTGCCCCTTTCCAAAGTCGTTTGAAGCCACCTGTCAAGGTGGCTAATTATGCTGATATTTTGGAAATGTTTAAGCAGGTGAAGATTAACATTCCACTCCTCGACGCCATCAAGCAAATTCCATCATGTGCTAAGATTTTGAAGGACTTATGCACGGTGAAGAGAAAATGAATGTCCACAAGAAAGCATTCCTCACCGAGCAAGTGAGCTCAATTTTGAGGACTAACACTCCTCCTAAATTCAAAGACCCCCATTGTCCAACCATAGCCATCACCATTGGAAATTATTGAGTGGAGCAAGCACTCCTCGATTTGGGGGCAAGTGTGAATCTTCTTCCCTACTCGGTGTACCAACAGCTGCAGCTTGAGGAGTTGAAGCCCACCTCAATCACACTTCAATTGGCGGATCGTAGTATCCGTACACCAAGGGGAGTAGTTGAGGATGTCTTAGTTCAAATTGATAAATTTTACTTTCCTGTCGATTTCATTGTGCTTGATACACATCCTGTTGCAAACCTTAGCTCCCAAATTCCCGTAATACTTGGAAGACCCTTCTTTGCTACATCTAATGCCGTGATAAATTACAGGAGCGGTCTAATGAAGTTGGCATTTGGGAATATGACAATGGGGCACAATGTATTCAACTTGGCAAAGCAACCGGGTGATGATGAGGAAGTAAGTGAGGTCAATAGAATCGACACTTTGGTTGAGGAGCACTTGGAGCTGGAGGGGATATTGAAATTTAAGGAAGAAGAAATTGTGGATCTTGAGAATTATGATGAGCAAGAGGAGGTAGAAGATTTGAAAGGGATGGAAAGGTGGATCCCTACATTCGAAGAGTTACCCCATCGAGAAAAGAAAATTTTTCCGTCGGATGAACAAAAGCCCAACTTAGAGTTGAAGCCCTTGCCCACCCATTTGAAGTACGCTATCTTGGGGAAGGTGAAACATTTCCGGTGGTCATTAGCTCTACATTAAACATGGAACAAGAAAAAGAACTCTTGGAGGTGTTGAGAAAACATAAAGGAGCAATTGGGTGGACCATTGCGGATATCAAGGGATAAGCCCTCTCATTTGCACCCACCGCATATATCTTGAGGAGGATTCCAAACCTTCCTGACAACCACAAAGGCGGTTGAATCCCATCATGAAGGAGGTGGTAAGGGATGAGATTCTGAAACTACTTGATGTGGGGATCATTTTTCCAATTGCCGATAGTAAGTAGGTTAGCCCCACGCAAGTAGTACCTAAGAAATCCGGAGTTACGGTGGTTGAGAATGATGAGAATGAGCTTATTTCTACAAGAGTAATCACCGGATGGAGGGTGTGCATTGATTACCAAAAGTTGAACGCTTGCACAAGGAAAGACCATTTTCCATTGTCATTCCTCGATCAAGTTCTAGAACGAGTAGTGGGGCATCTATTCTACTATTTTTTAAATGGATACTCCGGCTACAATCAGATTGAGATTGCTTTGGAGGATCAAGAGAAGACCACTTTCACATGCCCCTATGGTACCTTTGCCTACCGCCACATGCCATTTGGACTGTGCAATGCTCCGGGGACTTTCCAACGCTGTATGATGAGAATTTTCAGTGACATGGTGGAAAAGATAGTGGAGGTCTTTACGGATGACTTTCCGGTGTTTGGGGATTCATTCGAGGGATGTTTGGCAAACTTGGAGAAAGTTCTAACAAGATGTGAGGAGAAGAATCTAGTCTTGAATTGGGAAAAGTGTCACTTTATGGTGACAGAAGGAATTGTGCTTGGCCATATAGTTTCGGCAAGAGGTATTGAAGTCGATAAATCCAAGGTGGAGGCCATCTCCAACCTCCCTACGCCAAGAGCCATCAAAGGCATCCGGTCATTTTTGGGCCATGCAGGTTTTTATCGTCGATTCATAAAGAATTTCAGTGCATTGGCCCGACCCTTGACCAACCTGCTATCTAAGGAGGTCCCATTTGAGTGGTCGGATGATTGTGAGTCATCCTTTAAAAACTTAAAAGCATGCAAGTCACACCTCCGATCATGCGACCACCCAATTGGGATCTACCTTTTGAGCTCATGTGTGACGCAAGTGATTACGCGGTCGGCGCAGTGCTCGGTCAAAGGGAGGAAAATAGACCATATGTGATACACTATGCTAGCAAAACACATAATGAGGCTCAGATGAATTACACTACCACCGAAAAAGAATTACTAGCAGTAATGTTTGCCTTAGATAAATTATGTGCTTACATAATTGGTTCGCCTATTGTTGTCTTTACTGATCACTCTGCTTTAAAGTATTTTTTGTCTAAGCAAGATGAAAAACCGAGATTCATTAGATGGAAACTCCTCCTATAAGAATTCGACTTGACGATCAAGGACAAGAAAGGAGTTGAGAACGTGGTGGCGGATCATTTATCCCGGCTTGTGGTGCAAGAGGCCGATGAGCACATTCTTATCCCTGACTTTTTTCCTGATGAGCAATTGCTGTCAATTCACTCTGTATGTCCTTGGTATGCTGATATATGTAACTATGTCGTAACAGGATAGACACCACCGCAATGGAGCCCAGAAGATCGAAGACGATTTATGGCAGATGTGAAGTACTTCTACTTCGACAACCCGTATTTGTTCAAGTATTGCCCCGACCAAATCATGAGGAGATGCGTACCTGAAAATGAACAGCGGGACGTCTTTGCATTTTGCCATTCACAAGCTTGCGGTGGACATTTCTCAGTGAAAAAGACTTCGGCCAAAATTTTTCAATCAGTTTTGTTTTTCTTATTCGTAGATATTGGTGTTTTTGTCAAAGCTCAAGTGCGAGGTGTTCTCTAACCCTTCTTATCTTTTTACTGTCCATCATTGAATATCATATTTATTTTAGAACATTGCATGAATCAAGTTGGGGGGGGTGAGGTTGCACTATTTGCATATTACACTAATGTTTGTGGGAATATTCCACGCAAATATTCGCGTCTGCCGACACTAAAAAAAAAAGCTGGGAATATTCCGCACAGATATGCAGCTGCCGACACTCAAAAACTAAAAAAATGGATGCCTTTATAAGGTTTTCAATTTTTTTTTCTCCCATCCACCGATGATTGGTCTCCCCTTCTTCTTCCCTTCTGTTTTCTTCTTCTTCTTCTTCTTCGTCGTTCTCTATGTTCTCTGTAAAAACAAACCACCCCAACAAATCCATGACCATATACGCCGACGACCCAGTCCTTTGTTTAATAATTTGCCTTATATGTTTGTATTTGTTCATGGGTGCTCTTTTTCTGCTCACACTTTGGGTGAGGGGTTTCTAGCCTAACCCAAATCTCCCTCGAGTTGGTTAATTGTTGTGTTTTGTTTGTTGCTTTCGGTATCTAAACAGATCTTTACACCCACCGCTTTTTCCTCTTTCTTCGTCTTTTTCTTCTTCTTATTTCTATTGTGCTATTCTCTATAACACGACCCAACTCCCAAAAATCCTATGACCATATTCCCCGAAGACCCAGTCGTTTGTCTCATGCTCGGCATTTGTTTACTCTATTTGTACATGGCTTTTCTTCTTCTGTCTGCATTTAAAATCAAGGGTTTTCATCCTAGCGAAAACCCAGATCTGCGTAGAAAAGATTAATTTGTGTATTTTCTTTGTAGGTTTCGACAGTTTAACAGATCTCTACCCTACAACTTGATCTCCAAACTCTACACACTGGTAAATTCAAAACATTGGGGACAATGTTCGGTTTAGGTTGGGGGGTGTGATCTACGATTCCAGTTTGTTATAGTTTCGTATTTTTTTTAAAAAAAAAAATATTGTTCTAGATTGCATATTTTTACAGTATTTTTGCTTAAATTTCATGATCACATCAAATGCAGCGTCAATCGTCTTTGTGACTGGCAGACGTTAAAGAACCAAGTAGTGAGTCCTAAAGCATAGAAAGCATGGATGTTAAAATTTTTTGGTTTAGTTTGGGAGTCTTGCGCACATTTCCATCTGATGTGCATACTATGATTATGAGAAAAGCAAGAGTAGTCAGAAAAATTGAAATCCGAGAAGCACAAGCAAAACCATTGTGTGGCATAAGTACTTTTGCTTAACGTCGTCGTGCCAAACGGCTGGGTGCTTGTAAACAATGTGGCAGGTGTTTTCACATGAAAAAATACAATCAGTGTTCTGAACCAATTTCGGGTCGTGCAACCGATCGATTAAACTGGATAGTGTATAGGCAGAGTAAGGATTTTCCTGAGACGCCATCTTATACCAGTCTGGGACTTACACGTTATGTGCGACAAGTGAGAAGGGTCACTAATAATGACATAGACACAAGCGACGACTCGGATTAAATTTTAACTAATAATGACAAAGCTGTGGAAAAATGTGTTTTGGGGATGAAGGTTAATGGTCCGAAATTAATTTTTGTTTGTAAATATTTGTTTATGTACAAAGTCTTTTTGTTGAAATAAAGATATGGGTCGAGTAAGGATTGTCCTAAAATACCAACTTGTAGCGTGGGTAGGGACCTATCCTGAGACACCATAGTTTTTCAAGTTCAATATGTGCATTTAGTCTTTTTGTAAATTTTAATAGATAAATGTGTATGTAAATAGTTTTGATTTTTATTTGAGTGAAAAAAAAAACCACATTTCCTTGAAAAATGGTATTTTCTCTATGCTTAAATGTCAAATGTACATTGGTATTTGTTAATCTTAAGGTACAGAATGACCAGACTCGAAAATAGATTATAATATAACTGACATTCTTTGAAAACCTGACATAACCAGTGGAGATAACGAAGAATACCATGGTATGTTTTGAGTCTTACGATGCTTTCTGAGAGACAATCAACATTTACTCAAGTAAGCTCTTTCACTTTCAATTGTTGAATAATCTCATTAAACTTGCTTTGATTAAATGCAACTAAAGTAATCTATTGACATATCCTACAGGGAACCTTTGCATGTGACACAGGCACATACTTGAGAAATGATTTTAGGCCATCTTTGAGTTGATTTTGAACCTTAGCCATTACTTCTATAAAATTATATCCCTAGTTAGCCATGTTTGAGCCTTTAATGAATGATGATTTTTTTTTCTCGAAAAACCCATATGATAACCGAGCCACACAAAAAAAAAAACACTTAACATACCTTGCTATCCAATTTTTTCTTGCACCCTGTTATAAATCGATATGACATAGAAAGGGAAGAAAAAAGAAAAGAAGATGATGGCTACTGTTCAACGAAGAATCAGAAAAAAAAAATGAAAGAAAGAAATACCATTTCTAGGCAAAAGACTGAAAAGCAAGAAAGAGGTGTGCTACATTAAAAAATGGGATAGCTTTTGAATACCATTGACGTCATTTCATTAGCCACTAACCTCTGGCCACATTACAACCTATAGAAAGTCCTAATTGATCTCAAGTCTAATGCATGTGCGCTGTCGACCGAAAATTGGGGTATGTTAAATAGTATTTCTTTAATTGCATTGATATTCTTCCATGAGATTATGCCAAGAACATGATTAGCCTACTTTCTTAAGACTTTCACTCCCTTTCTAACTGTGCATGTGATTCTTCGATTGACCATCCTCTGATCACATGCCCTTTAAGAGACAAGTGACTATAATTGGAGTGAATTTTTTGCTGAGAGCATTCTAAGAGAGATTTGAGAAATCAAAGCTATCCATGGAAGGTGATAAAGTAGAATTTTTGTTATATAACAAATCTTGCTACTAGAATGATCATTCCTACTGCACAAGGAATTCCAAATACCAATGTAACAAGTGTTTATTTTTGTATAGAGTACGTACCAATGACAGAGAAGTGTTCGGAAAATAATTCAAAATTTAGAGATGTGTGCCTCAATGATTTTGTCGCTAACTCATTTTGACAAGAAATTTTACAGATACACATCTTTTAATTGGAGTTTGTAGGTAGCTTCACTAGAAACCTTCACGTGACAAAACTCGTCCACTAGGGATCACCTAGGGGTTTAACGGCTTATTGCATATGCTAAATGCAATCGTGTTATCTACAAAAGTGATTTTATTTTGTTATGTTGTTTATTTCTAGGGACTAGTAATATTTAGGTTAGGGGTGTGATTAACCCTAATTAAGGCATAATTTAATAGGTAAATTGTGTTAGTTGAATAAAGTTAAACTAGTCAAAATAAATCAAATTAGAATTAGTGTGTGAATAAAGGATAATGCATTAATTGTTATTCTTTTCAGAATTTTGTGCATCAAAGCTACAAACTACTGGGGAGCCAATTACATTAAAGCTACAAACTACTGGGATGCCAATTATCAAAGCTCAAAACAAAGGGGGATCAAAGAATTCAAGGCCACCTAACAAGATTTTCAAATCCACCTAACAAGATTCAAAGCCACCTAACAAGATTCAAGGCCACCTAACAAGACTTTTCAAGTCCACCTAACAAAATTCAAGGCCACCTAACAAGACTTTCACCCTCCCTTGTTGCCTATAAATACCACCCCTTAGGACTTGTAAAGCATTCATCTTTTGGTAGTGGAAAACCCTCCAAAAGTATTATTACTTATAGCTTTCTTTAAGTATTGCTTTCTTTTATTGTATTCTTGCTTCCTTTTAATTTATTGCTTTCTTTTACTTTAAGTATTGCTTTCTTTTATTGTGTTATTGCTTTTTTTTACTTCCATTGCTTGAGCTTCCTTATTCCCTTAGAGGAGTGAAACTCTTCCACTTTTCTAGAGCTTTACCAAAGCCGTGAAGGGTGGAACGTGATTCACTCATTCTTTGTCGAAGATCGGCTCCTTGTGTAAAATGTGTTACCTTGTAACTCCTCTACTTGGAGGATGAACATCACTTACTTTTCTAGTTTTAACAAAGCCATGAAGAGTGAGTAGTTTCTCATCCAATCTTTAGTAAGAGGTGGTTATCCGGAAGTTAAATTTATGCAATTCGTTTATGCTTAGCTTTAGTCTTTATTTTTTCATAATGTCTTCTCATCATATTGTTGTCTTTATTTTAAGCAAGAATAGCTAAATCTCTTAGTTGGCAAAACCAAGAGGAACCTCCACTTGGGTATACCATTTCAACTCATTCTCCTCCCATCTTTTAGAGTTCAATGGTTCGGTTTGACTGGGTTGAGGGTGGATAACTTGGTGAGTCTTTGATATTTCGTAGGCCTAGTCACGATTTATGCTTAGATATTCACCAATCTTACCCCTAGCTTCCCACGAATCAATCATTCATTCATGCTCTATTGGAGGAGGGTTTCGAGTTGAGACAGTATTTCTATTGGAGTGACCTCTTGGATTTGCCAACATTTGTTTCTCATTTTACTAGCATCAAAACAACTTCACCAAACAACTTCCAACAATCAAAGATGTTACACTTTCTTTCTCCCAAAATCACCTTCCCCTCGGTTTACTTCCTTCCCCGTGGAAACGACCTTGGAATACCACCAAGTAAAACACGATCCGCGAAAAGTCTCCTTGCGCTTGGGGAGCACTTTTGTTCACACATACTCACATTTGAAATCTCATTCATCCACCATTCTGTTGCCCTTTCTTTAGACATCGTCCCTAGGAGGGTGACACTCCCCTTTATTCATATACTATACATGCTAAAAGGTGATGTTTATAGGTTAGGAAACAACAAGGAAATTTGTCAAGCACAGCTCAAGTGACTGAATATCCTTAGGATTACCCTAAGTTAATTTTTCTATTAATAGTTTTATCAATTTCTTTACCACTCCAAAGAGTGGCTATGGACTTGAGTTGTTTCTCATTGCTTTTGACATTAGAAATCTCAATCCCATGTTGACATTTTGGATTTTTTTAGGGTTATGCAGGAAATTGTACCTTTTTCCTGTTGCATCATCCCCATATTGTTGGTTAACTTAGTCATTTGAGACCTAATGTCATTCAGAGCTTGATTGGTTTGGTTGTTCATGGTGGTCTGGCTCTGAAAGAATTAATAGAGAACATTCTCATTGTTTTTCTTGTGAGGAGGCTGATATGAAGGTACAATAGCTTAACCTTGGGGAGCAAACCCTTGTGGAGATGAGTTTTTTACGAACCCTTGTGGTGGTGGCTGCAAATATTGGTTACTTGTAGACTGAACAAGACTGGACATTGGTTGACTAGAAGGGATATATGGCATAGAGGTAGAGGATTGAGCAATGGTGTCATTCATCCAACTGATATTCAGGTGATTACGCCAACCCTGGTTATATATATTGGAGTAGGGGGGAATTTTGTTGCCTGATTAACCCTAATTTATATATAAATTAAAACAATAATAAAGTCGAATTGGTGTGATAAAATAACTAAAAAACTAGCAATTAAAGTCAATTAGGGTTTGTGCGGTAATTAGGATTTTCTGTTTGTTATGTTTACAATTTGCAGGTTTAATGCAGAATTACTATAGAATACAAGGAACAAAGTAAAGAAGGTTGAAAATACCAAGGCTCAAGTGTAATTAAATCAAATGAAAAGTCAACACAATGCAACTTGCATTTCCAGCAAAGCTCCACCGTCCGGACGGTGGTGACGGCATCTGGACGGTCACCTTGATGCCTATCTTCATGTTGTCCACCTCCTGCTTCTTCAAATGACTATAAATAGCCATCCCCTTTTTCAGACTTCAGCAGGCCAGAACCAAGAGAGAAAAGAAAAGAGAAAAAGAAAAGAGAAAAAGAAAGAGAGAAAGAAAAGAGAAAGAGAAAAAGAGAAGTTGCAAAAATGATCCGGTTCGTGATGCACTTCAGTCTAAATTTTGTACATTTACATTTATGTTGTATCTTTCTATTCGGATAGTTGAACTCCCGTCACCTTTTTGTCTTAACTGATAATAAAGGTGATTGTGTTTCAATTGTTCCTTCTAAAAGACATTTTAGATTCTTTCTTTTAATTTTAGTTATAATGAAAACTGCCTGCACTCCTTGCTTGTCTGTAGCAATGGGGCGTGAATAGTTCCATATATCCTCCAGTGAGAGGTAAACATATGTATAATACTGGTTAAATTCTGGAAATGTTGATGTTTTATATATTTATATATCTATGTATTATATGCTTCATGCATGATACAGTGATGTATGTACTTTCGGTGTTGTGCTTGGAGGTATGTCATTAGTGCATCATCAACCTGTTGGTAAAACAACCACGGCATTCCTATCGGTATGGCTAGTCCTCCACCGGAACGCTGAGGATGTTAACCGATGCATGGTACAAAACCTAACTGATCCTTTTGGGTTATTAGGGTTTAACTTATATATATATATATATATGTATAAAACTATCAGATGAATGACCTAAGTGATCCTCATGAATGGTTTATGCTTCTAGATTACTTAGATTGTTTAACTGGTATAAAGGATAATATTACCAGTCTAACAACCATGACATTCCTATCGATTTGGCTAGTTCTCCATCGAAATACTGAGGATGTTTAATTGGTATATATGTATCACAAGATATAGTCGCATGAATAATTCAAGTATTCCTCATGAATGACTTGTCCTTCTCGTTTGCTTGGATTAGTTGACATATCTATAACCAGCTAACCTAAGAAGTTGATGTGTTATGACTACTACCACCAGTTGACCTAAGAAGTGGTTGTGTTATGGTATATTATATATGCACCTACTATTATGAAGACAAATGAATAATTCAAGTATTCGTCATGAATGACTTGTCCTTTTGGTATGTAGACCACCGGCTAACCTAAGAAGTTGTTGTGTGATGATTTATATACATCAGACCTACCAATTGACTTGCCAGTAAAATGGAAGTTAATTGCTGTAAGGTAGCATTTCCAGCATTTAACTAATATAACTCATATGGGATCCTTGAATTGAAGGATATTTTTTATTATTGTTTTACTCTATCTGCACATAACTGTTTATGTAGACTCATTATCAAACTAAGCTCACATCACAAGCTATCACATGCTGTCTTATTCAAATTTGCAACTTTACTATTTTATTTTGTTTCCAAATTATTAAAACTCTTTGTAGTATCGATACTTGGACTTAAAACCGAGAAAACTACAATTCAACCACTTATATTTGGGTGTATAATATTAATCCGATCACTAAAAAAGTGCGAATCAAGTTTTTGGCGCCGTTGCCAGGGAGTTACGATGATTTGAAATTAGATAAAATACAAAAGTTGTTTAGTTGTATTATATGTATATAAAGTATTTTTTCTTTTTAAATAGTTTATGTATGTTCATTCATCTATAGCATCTGTAAACCAATCATATCCTTCATCTTCATCTACTCAAGAATCATTTGAATTAAGTATGGCTAGAAACGTACCTAGACAAGAACAACCTAGAGAACAAGAAGTAGTTCAAAATAGTCGACCATTAAGAGAATATCTACACCCTAAACGAACTAATGTCCCGTCATGCTTTGCTTTTCCACCAGATGCTCCCAATCTTAATATTAAACCAGGAATAATACAATTATTACCACAATTCCATGGTCTAGAAACTGAAAATCCTTATGTTCATATGAAAGAATTTGAAGAAGTCTGTGGAACGTTACAAGATAATTCTGAAATTTTTAGACTAAAACTATTTCCTTTCTCTTTAAAAGATAAAGCAAAACAGTGGCTTAGCTTTTTAAGAGCTAATTCAATCACAAACTGGCAAGCTTTACAAGTTGAGTTCTTTAAAAAGTTTTTTCCTGTACATCGTACAAATACATTAAGACGTCGAATAATGAACTTTTCTGTAAAAGAAGGGGAAACTTTTTATCAATGTTGTGAAAGATTTAAAGATCTTCTCCAAGCTTGTCCACATCATGCATTTGAAAACTGGACTTTAGTTGGTTTTTTTTATGATGCTCTTCCACCTGCAATGCGATAATTTGTTGAAATGATGACGCAGGGGGAATTTATGAGTAAAAATCCTGAATAAGCATTTCAATTCTTTGATACTATTTCTGAGAGTTCCCAGATGTGGGACTCAACTTCTTCAAACATAATAGAAAAAAAATCATCTACATCCGAAAGAGGAAAATATGTGTTAAAAGATGATGACGATTTAAGAGCTAAAATAGCAAGTTTATCTCGAAAACTAGAGGCTTTAGAGATGAAGAAAATAAAACAAGTATCTGTTATTTCAACTACTGATCAAATCTGTGAAATTTGTGCATTGTCAGGACATCCTGCAGCAGTGTGTCCAACTATACCTACATTCAAAGAAGTGTTAATTGAACAATCTAATGTTATTCCAACTTATAATAATAAGCCTTATTTGAATCCATACTCTGAAACGTACAATCCAGGATGGAGAAATCATCCAAATTTTAGTTGGAGAAATACACAACCCACAAATCAAACACAAGGTCCACCACAACCACAAAATCAACAATATCAGCCATATCAACCTCCACAAAAAAGAACTCTGGAAGATACTATGAATCAATTTATTCAAAGTCAAATGAATTTTAACACTCAAACAACACAAGCCTTTAATGATTTTAAATCTCAAACTTCTCAGAGTATTGAAGATATTAAAAGTCATCTAGCTAAATTGACTCAATCTCTCAGTCTACCAGAAAAAGGCAAATTTCATCTCAACCTAAACCTCCACAAAGTCAGAGTCAAGCTAATGCTGTGTCATTTGAAGCCTCTCCAAGTCAAGTACAAGCAATCACAACACTAAGAAGTGGAAAAATCATTGACAAAACTATTAAACCAAAAATTTCAAAGGAAAAACGTAAAGAAATTCCTGTTAATGAACCACCTGAACCTGAACCTTCAATTGAAAAATTACCAGAATTACAAAATAAAAAAGATCAACCCTGTCCTATTCCTTTATCTTTTCCTCAAAAGATCAAGAAACTTTCATCTGAAAAAGATCAATCTGAAATTTTTGAACTATTCAAACAAGTCAAGATCAACATTCCTTTGTTAGATGCAATAAAACGAGTTACATCTTATGCTAAATTTTTAAAAGATCTTTGCACAATAAAAACAAGAACTAATGTACCAAAGAAAACATTTTTAATTGAACAAGTTAATACTATAATACAACATGATACTCTTCTTAAGTACAAAGATCCAGGTAGTCCTACAGTCTCATGCATCATTGGAAATTTTTAAATCAAAGAAGCTCTGTTAGATCTTGGATCCAATTGTAGTTTAATGCCATATTCAGTCTATACACAATTAGGATTAAGTGAACTCAAACCCTCCAATATCACATTACAATTAGCAGACCGATCAATAAAATTTCATGAGGAACTATGGAAGATGTTATAGTCCAAGTTGATCAATTTTATTTTTTAGCAAATTTTATTGTTATAGATATAGAACCAAATTATTATGAATCTGCATATATAGCTTTGATTCTAGGTCGACCATTCCTAGTTACATCAAATGCTTTGATTGATTGTAGAAATGGAATTATGAAACTTTCATTTGGAAATATGACCTTGGAACTAAATGTTTTTAATAGTGCTAAACAACCTAGAGAAGAACATGAAGTGTATGAAATAAATTGTGTTGAAACATTAACTCAAAAGTTTTTTTCTGAAAAAAGATTTATACACAGTAAAATCTGTATCTGAGAATGAATCAGAAAATCTAGAAAATCCAAAATGTGAAAATCTGTTATCTAAATCTGTAGAATCCAATGTCAAGATCTTTTAGCCAGATTTAAAACCACTTCCAACCAATCTGAAATATGTTTTTCTGGAAAAAAAATGAAATTCATCCTTTAATCATATCATCAAAATTATCTGAAAGTCAAGAAAAAGAATTAACAGAAGTATTGAAAAATCATCAAAGTGTTCTTCGATGGACAATAACTAATATAAAAGGTATAAGCCCACTACTGTGTACTCATTGTATATATTTAGAAGAAAATGCTAAACCATCTCGTCAAATGCAAAGAAGATTAAATGTAAACTCCTACATTCTTATTATCATATAGTAAAGTAATTATGTTTTTCAAATGCTAATAGATGTAATGAAGTATGCATGAACTATGTAGATTGTAAAAGTAAAGATAAAAATGTTAGTTGAGGTAATAGAGTATATTGTAGAAGTTTGGAAGTAGTCCGGAGTGAAAGCACACTTTAGAGAGAGTTTGGGTAAAAAGGAATCTTGGACACTGCCTAGTATTTTGGCCATAACGTTTTATCCTGATATTAAATTTATCTGCAATTTGGACAGTAGCTAGTAGACATCGAGGGCTACAAAAGATTATTTCACAAAAATTTTCCAATTCGACCTCTACATGGGCCACAACTGCACTGGAAGTTGGAGCAAAAATCTATCAGTCAAACCGTACCGGTACGCGTATTGGTACGCCGAACTCCAGTAGCTGAACAGTACCGGTATGCGTACAAGTACGCTTTATCTGAAGCTTGCTGAACAGTAAAAAAATCAGGATTTTTATGTTTTAAAACACCATTCTAAGCCCCATTTGTCCCATTCTTTCATTCTACTCTCACCACAAACCTCTTAGAACCCTAGGAGAAGATAGAGAGAGAAAGAAAAGGGAGGAAGAAGGTCTTCAAAACTTAGGTTTTTGATTTGGAATTCTTGATTACAAGGTAGGGGTTTTCTTCCATCCTTGTTCATTGAGGTTAGGGTATTTATATATGTATGTTTTGCCTCTAAATGTTATATATATGATATGAAATCATCCTCTCTTAGTCTTTTTTTGCAAAGATTACATGTTTTGAACAAAGTTAGGGTTGAATACCCATGAAAACTCTTTTCTTGCTTTAAAACCCTAGTTTTTGGAGAGTGATGGATTTTCTTCTTAAATTCTTCTTTTATTATTGATTTCAAAACTATAGTGCTTTGTGTTGAGTAATAAAATGATGTTGTGATCTCTTGTATTTTTCTTAATTGGTTATTGGAATTGTCACATGATAAATTTGGGAATTTTTGAGATATGCTTGTAAATTGAGAAATTGAGTTTGGTATTGTATCTCTTATGAGTGTGGGTTGACCATGGGTAGCCTTTGACGAGATATCGTAGAGTGGGTAGACGTTCTTCATACTCTATGAGGGTTTGAATTTTTCCTACCACTCGTAGTGGGGTTAGTGCTTTGGTAAGACTAAATCGCTATTGCTCATGGGTATCGAGGTGGAGGGTTAGTATACTAATGTCTGGGTTGGATACGTCACTGTCATTGGTATAGTATACGCCCTTCCTAAAGGTTGGATATCTTTGAGAAGATTTGGGTGTGTGTGTGTGGGCTAGATGTTACTCAATGCGTTGATTCATGTGGATGCCTTACATCATGGTTTAGATACATGTATATATTGTTGTGAAATGTTCAAGTTATGAGTTATTGTTTATTCTACCAGAAATGGTTTCTACAAGAATTTTGGGAAGTATGGGATTCTGCAAGAACTTGTGAGAAATGGTTTATGGTGAAATTGATTATTAATTGTATATTGAGTTCTTTTATTCATTAAATTATTGTTGTTACTTAAACTTGAGATATGTTTCAAATGTCCCTGTTTTCTTCAAAAGTTATATATACTATTTGTAAAATGAGACCGACCATTTTATATGTTTTCTAAACCTTGTTCGGGTTTGGAAGAATTTTCCTACAGAGCTTCGTGCTCACCCCCTACTTAACAACCTTTTCAGATTATCCTCTCGAGGAAGAGTTGGGAGTCGAGGAGCCCGAACACTGGAAGACTCCGATAGACGGGAGTGTGAATCCCGAGGTGGACGCTTAGAGCGACACTTTCTTTTGTTCTAGACTAGGATATTTATTCTGAACATTCTGAAGTCTAGTTTTTCTTTTGTTATTTCGCTGCGCTACGATAGTTAAATTTTTGAGATGTAAATGCCATGGTTGGGCAAATTCTTTTGGATAATGTTGCAAATTTTATGGATGAAAAATGAAGTCTTATTTATTTATGGATCATATTAGTGCTCTCATGATGTGAATGGTTTTTAGATTATAATGTCGTCTAAGGTGGTTTTTGGGGCGTTACAAGTTTGGTATCAAAGCCTAGGCTTTATGTCTTACATGGGAGTTATAGGTTATGGATTACCACTAGAGAGGTAGGATTAGGTTGAACGAAATTGTTGGTCTATATTTTATATAAGTCTTAGGCTTTAGATTAAAGCGATAATTAGGATGTCTTGTACATCAATGGAACTAAATTGTGAATTAATGTGCAGGATGGATGGAGGACGAGGACGTGGGCGTGGACGTGGCGTGGTTGTGGAGGTCCAGCAAATCCACCCCCACTACCACCTCCTGATGCCATGAACGACATTTACCAATGCTTAAGGGAGCTCACCACTCTGGTACAAAACCATAATGGAAACAACAACAACCACAACAACCACAATGGGGGAGCTCATCCACTAGCCCAAGCACCGGGCAACGGGGATGAGAATCGGAGAATGGTCGTTCTTCGAGAGTTTCTAAGACAATGCCCACCCACTTTCCAAGGAAGCTCCAATCCCTTGGATGCGGATAGATGGATCCGCCAAGTGAAGAAGATTTGTGACGGAATGGGTGTGGCCGATGACCTTAGGGTCGGCTTGGCGACATATCTATTGGAGGGAGAGGCCGACCATTGGTGGGATTTCGTAAAGAGAATGAGGAACACCGATGCACTCATTTGGGGAGGAGTTCGACCAAATCTTCCAAGACAAGTATTTTTCAGAATCAGTTAGAGACAGAATGAAGACAGATTTTCTTGCTTTACGATAGGGCAACATGACGGTGGTCGAGTACAAGAGGAGGTTTGACGAGCTATCCCGTTATGCTACGGAGTTTATATCTATTGAGGCCAGCAGGGCCAAGCGCTTTGAACAGGGATTAAAGCCTGTTATTCAGGAGAAGTTGGTGGCCCTCAAGATCAGGGAGTATGGGGATATGGTTGACCAAGCTGCACTTGTGGAAAGAGATATAGAGGACAACCAACGATGACAGAGCTTCGTGAGAGGAGGTCCGATCCGAATGGGTGCTAGTAGTAGCGGATTACAGCGAGCGGCACCATACTGACGGCCAAACCAGGCAAGTGGACAGAGACTTCTGACAGCCCGAGGAGATGGAGTTGCTCATACTAGAACAAGCACTAACCCGCGTCAATGCTTTGCATGCGGAGAGTTTGGGCATTTCAAACATAGATGCCCCTCATTTCCCCCAAGGACCAATCAAGCAACTGGGCAGGTACCAGCAAACAAGCCACCCCTACAAAGGCTAGCACAGCAAAGACCATTACAAGCTCAAGCCCCCGGTGGCGCCAATCAAGGGAGAGTTTTTGTTTTGACTCAATCGGAGGAGGATGCTTCTAATGCCGTAGTGGAAGGTATCGTGCTTCTTTATAACTCGTGGGCCCAAATCTTATTTGATCCCGGTGATACACACTCATTCATACGTACTGCATATGCTTTTAATTTGGGATTGGGATTTGAGAAGCTAGAACATGCCCTTAGTATTGACATACATACGGGAGAACGGTTGGATACAACAAGGGTGCGTAGAGGATGTGTGCTTCGCATTGGGGAGCAAGAGTTGATTGTCGATTTTGTTGCGTTAAATATGAAGGGGTACGACGTTATATTTGAGATGAACTTTTTGTCCGCTTTCCGTGCGGTGATGGATTGTTTTCGCAAGTGAATTTCCTTTCAATTACTGGGAGGAGTAGTTTTTACTTTCATGAATGATCGCAAATCTTCTCATCCATTTCCTACTATGAGTAGTAAATTCTTGAAAGCTAAGGCGGGAAGTAAGTTGAGTTTCTTGGCTAGCTTAATTGGAGATGATCGGGATAAATTCCATGCGGACGTGGTGTTGATAATATTAGATTTTTCAGATGTCTTCCCAGATGAACTACCCGGGTTACCCCCATAGAGAGAGATTGAGTTTACGATTAATCTCTATCCAGGAATCGAACCCATATCCATTGCTCCCTATCGGATGGCACCTTTGGAGTTAAAAGAGCTAAGGAAGCAGTTGGACCATCTCTTGACTATTGGGTTTATCCGTTTAAGCACTTCACCTTGGGGAGCCCTGGTCCTCTTCGTGAAGAAATATGACAAAACACTTCGGTTATATACAGACTACTGAAGGTTGAACTGAGTGACAGTGAAGAATAAATATCCATTGCCACGAATTGATGGTTTATTCGATCAGTTGAGGGGTTCTAAGTATTACTCCAAGATTGATCTTTGCACAGGGTATCATCAACTATGGATCAAGGATGAGGATATTCCTAAATAGCTTTCCGTACCTAGTATGATCATTTTGAATATATGATGATGTCGTTCGGACTAACTAATGCACCAACAACCTTCATGGATTTGATGCACAGAGTATTTTGGTCGTACCTTGATCAGTTTGTCATTGTATTTATTGATGATATATTGATTTATTCACAGACCAAAGAGGAACATGCGCGCCATCTTTCGATCGTGCTACAGACATTGAGAGAGCATAAATTGTATGCAAAGATGAGTAAATGCGAGTTTTGGATGAAGAAAATGAAATTCCTTGGTCATGTTGTGTCCGAATAAGGGGTAGCTATTGACCCCACAAAGATTGAAGCCGTAATGAAATGGGAACCATCGAGGAATGCGACTGAAGTACGTAGTTTCCTAGGTTTAGCAGGCTACTACCGGAGGTTTGTAGAAGGGTTCTCAATGCTCGCAATGCCGATGACTTGCCTTACGTGGAAGGGAGAGAAGTTCGTGTGGACTCAAGTGTGTGAACAAGCTTTTTGCACCTTGAAGGAAAGGTTGATAATAGCTCCTGTCCTCATTATTCCGAACAATGGGAAGGGATATGATGTGTATACCAATGCTTTATTACAAGGATTAGGATGCGTGTTAATGCAAGGAGGAAAGGTAGTTGCTTATAGCTCGAGGCAACTCAAGATCCATAAGCAGAACTATCCCACTCATGACTTGGGGCTTGCCACTGTGGTTTTTGCTTTTAAATTATGGAGGTGTTACCTTTGTGGAGAAAAGTTTTGAGTTTTTTCAGATCATAAGAGCCTCAAGTATATCTTCATACATAAAGATTTAAATCTTCGACAAAGAAGGTGGGTTGTGTATCTAGAAGATTATGATTTCACACTCAACTACCATCTGGGGAAGGCTAATGTAGTAGCAGATGCACCGAGTAGAAAGTCTTGGGGTGAAATTACTGTTCTTGCAGTGAAAAAGGTGGAAGATGATTGATGCCTTGGAGGACTTTGATCTATGGGTGGATAGGCAGGAGAATTGTCCGTGCCTATTCAACCTTGTGGCCCAACCTACCCTTCAACGTAGGGTTTCAGAATTGCAATACTTAGATCCTGACTTAGCTTGGATTCTAGCTAAATTGGAGAATGGAGAAACAATGGAGGGTTGGCCTTTGAGAAATGGAGAAGTGAGATATGGGGAGAAGCTATGTGTTCCCGATGATTCGTCCCTAAAGGAGGAGATACTTGGAGAGTGTCATCGCTCTAAGTTTACTATCCACCCCGGTAGCACAAAAATGTATAGGGACAATAAGCTCCAATATTGGTAGAAGGAAATGAAGAAGGATGTGGCAAGGTTCATAGCACGATATGTGGTGTGCCAGCAGGTGAAGATCGAACATCAAAATCCAGGAGGATTATTAGAGTGTTTGCCTATCCCAGAGTGGAAGTGGGATCACATCAACATGGATTTCGTGTTAGGTTTACCACAGACGTCGCACGGGGCACAATGCAGTATGGGTTATTGTTGATAGACTCACCAAGTCTGCACATTTCTTGAGTATGAAGTCCACGGACACTCCAGAGACCTTGAGCAAGCTGTATATCCGCGAGATCGTGAGATTGCATGGAGTTCCATTTTCTATCGTATCGGATCGTGATTCCTGTTTTGTGGCACAATTTTGGCAAAGTCTATAATGAGCTATGGGGATAGAATTGCATTTTAGCACCGCTTTTCATCCCCAAAGGATGCCCAATCAGAGAGGGTGATACAGATTTTGGAGGATATGCTTCGTGCTTGCGTATTGGACTTCAAGGGAAATTAGAGTGATCATTTACCGTTGGTGGAATTTGTGTACAACAACAACTATCAGGCAAGTATTGGAATGGCTCTATATGAAGCATTGTACGGAAGGCCATGTCGATCACCAACGTGTTGGTTTGAAGGGGGCGAGAGTAGCTTGTTTGGGCCAGAAATTGTTCGAGAAACTATAAAGAAGATTCAACTCATCCGGAGAGACTATGCATGACACAAAGTAGACAAAAAAGCTATGCGGACAGAAGATGAAGACCATTGGAGTTCCAAGAAGGGGACTATGTTTTCCTTAAAGTGTCGCCTAAGAAGGGAGTTTTGAGATTCGGCAAGAAGGGAAAATTGGCTCCAAGGTACATCAGACCATTTGAAGTGATCAAAGTAGTGGGCAAAATGGCATATCAACTTTGGTTACCAGCTCAGTTTGTCAGGGGTACATGATATGTTTCATGTGTCAATGTTGAGAAAGTGCCAATCGGATATAACCCATGTCCTAGATTTGGAGGACAAAGAAATTCAAGATGGGGCAACATATGAAGAACAACTAGAGAAGATTCTCGATACCAAGGAGAAGGTGCTTCGCAATAAAGTCATTCAACTGGTAAAAGTCTTGTGGCAACATCACGGTGTGGAGGAAGCTACTTGGGAACCAGAGCTAGAGATGCGAGAGAAGTACCCTCATTTGTTCGCTACCTAAGGTAAGTTTCGAGGATGAAACTTTCTTTAAGGGGGGTGGAATGTAAACCCCCACATTCTTATTATCATATAGTAAAGTAATTATACTTTTGAAATGCTAATAGATGTAATGAAGTATGCATGAACTATTTAGACTGTAAAAGTAAAGATAAAAATGTTATTTGAGGTAATAGGGCATGTTGTAGAAGTTTGGAAGTAGTTCGGAGTGAAAGCACACTTAGAGAGAGTTTGGGTAAAAAGGAATCTTGGACACTGCCTACTATTTTGGCCATAACTTTTTATCCTATTATTAATGTTATCTTAAATTTGGGTAGTAGATAGTAGACCTTTAGGGCTACAAAAGTGTATTTCACCAACATTTTCCAATTCGACCTCTACATGGGCCACAACTGCACTGGAAGTTGGAGCAAAAATCTGTCAGTCAAACAGTACCGGTACGCGTTATCTGAAGCTTTCCGAACAGTAAAGAAATTGGGATTTTTATGTTTTAAAACACCATTCTAAGCCCCATTTGTCCCATTCTTTCATTCCATTCTCACCACAAACCTCTTAGAACCCTAGGAGAAGATAAAGAGGGAAAGAAAAGGGAGGAAGAAGGTCTTCAAAGCTTGGGCTTTTGATTTGGAATTCTTGATTACAAGGTAGGGGTTTTCTTCCATCCTTGTTCATTGAGGTTAGGGTATTTATATATGTATGTTTTGCCTCTAAATTTTATATATATGATATGAATTCATCCTCTCTTAGTCTTTTTTTGCAAAGATTACATGTTTTGAACAAAGTTAGGGTTGAATACCCATGAAATCTCTTTTCTTGCTTTAAAACCCTAGTTTTTGGAGAGTGATGGATTTTCTTCTTAAATTCTTCCTTTATTATTGATTTCAAAACTATAGTGCTTTTTGTTGAGTAATAAAATAATGTTGTTGTGATATCTTGTATTTTTCTTAATTGGTTATTGGAATTGTCACATGATAAATTTGGGGATTTTTGAGATATGTTTGTAAATTGAGAAATTGAGAAATTGAGTTTGGTATTCTATCTCTTATGAGTGTGGGATGACCATGGGTGGCCTTTGACTAGATATCGTAGAGTGGGTAGACGTTCTTCATACTCCATGTGGGTTTGAACTTTTCCTACCACTCGTAGTGGGGTTAGTGCTTTGGTAAGACTAAACCGCTATTACTCACTGGTATCGGGGCGGAGGGTTAGTATACTAATGCCTGGGTTGGATACGTCACTGCCATTGGTATGGTATACGCCCTTCCTAAAGGTTGGATATCTTTGAGAAGATTTGGGTGTGTGTGTGTGGGCTAGATGTTACTCAATGCGTTGATTCATGTGGATGCCTTACATCATGGTTGAGATACATGTATATATTGTTGTGAAATGTTCAAGTTATGAGTTATTGTTTATTCTACCAAAAATGGTTTCTACAAGAATCTTGGGAAGTATGGGATTCCGCAAGAACTTGTGAGAAACGGTTTATGGTGAAATAGATTATTAATTGTATATTGAGTTCTTTTATTCATTAAATTATTGTTGTTACTTAAAATTGAGATCTTTTTCAAATGTCCCTGTTTTCTTCAAAAGTTATATATGCTATTTGTAAAATGAGATCGACCATTTTATATGCTTTTCTAAACCTTGTTCGGGTTTGGAAGAATTTTCCTACAGAGCTTCGTGCTCACCCCCTACTTAACAACCTTTTCAAATTATCCTCTCGAGGAATAGGTGGGAGTCGAGGAGCCCGAACACTGGGAGACTCCGATAGATGGGAGCGTGAATCCCAAGGTGGACGCTTAGAGCGACACTTTCTTTTGTTCTAGACTAGGATATTTATTTTAAACATTGTGAAGTCTAGTTTTTCTTTTGTTATTCCGCTGCACTACGATAGTTAAATTTTTGAGATATAAATGCCATGGTTGGGCAAATTCTTTTGGATAATGTTTTAAATTTTATGGATGAAAAATGAAGTCTTATTTATTTATAGATCATATTAGTGCTCTCATGATGTGAATGGTTTTTAGATTGTAATACCATCAAAGGTGATTTTTAGGGCGTTACATTAAATCCACACTTGAAAGAGGTAGTTCACAATGAAGTACTTAAATTATTAGATGCAAATATTATCTATCCTATATCTGATAGTAAATGGGTTAGTCCTACACAAGTGGTCCCAAAAAAATCTGGTGTTACTGTAATACAAAATAAAAAAAATGAATTAGTCCCAATGCGTACTATCACATGCTGGCGTGTATGTATTGACTATCGGAAGCTAAATTCACTCACCAGAAAATATCAATTTCCATTGTCTTTTCTTGACCAAGTCTTAGAAAGAATAGCTGGTCATGCATATTATTGCTTTCTAGATGGATATTCTGGTTATAATCAAATTGAAATTGTAATAGATGATCAGGAAAAAACTACATTTACATGTCCCTGTGGCACTTTTGCATACAAAAGAATGCCTTTTGGACTATGTAATGTGCCAGCTAACTTTCAACGCTATATGTTAAGTATATTTAGTGATATGGTAGAATGATATTTAGAAGTCTTTATGGATAATTTTTCAGTATATGGGGATTCATTTCATATATGTCCAGAAAATCTGGAAAAAGTGCTCATTTGATGTGAAGAAACAAACTTTATTTTAAATTGGAAAAAATGTCATTTCATAGTTATACAAGGTATTGTTTTAGGTCATATAGTGTCTAAAAAAAGAATTGAAGTGGATAAATCAAAGATTGATCGTATAGTTAATCTGCCTTCACCAAGAACAGTAAAAGATATTCGCTCATTTCTAGGTCATACAAGATTTTACAGAAGATTTATAAAAAATTTTAGTTTCATAGCCAAGCCTATATGTAATCTATTATGTTAGGATATAATCATTGAATGGAATGAAACATGTCAAGTAGGTTTTGATAAATTAAAAAAACATGCTTATTTCTGCACCTATCATGCAACCTCCTGACTGGTCATTACCTTTTGAAATAATGTGTGATACAAGTGATTATGTGGTAGGAGTTGTATTAGGACAAAGAAAAGATAAAAAACCTTATGTTATATACTATGCAAGTAAAACTCTAAATGATACACAAAAGAACTATTCAACCACAGAGAAAGAACTACTTGTTGTTATATTTGTATTATATAAATTTCGTTCATATCTTGTTGGATCATCAATTGTTTATTTACCAATTATGCAGCTTTAAAATACTTACTTACTAAAAAGGATGCTAAACCATGTTTTCTACGTTGGATATTATTACTATAAGAATTTGATTTAATCATCAAAGATAAGAAAGGAGTAGAAAATGTGGAAGCAGATCACTTGTCAAGATTAAACTATGAAATAAAGGAAGAACTAATTCCGATTAGAGAAACTTTTCCAGATGAACAATTGTTTGCAATAACCGAATTACCATGGTATGCAGATATAGCTAATTATTTAGCTACTGGCACTATTCTCTCTAATTATACCTGGTCTAATAGAAATAAATTTCTAAGTGAGGTACGTAACTTTTTCTGGGAAGATCCTTATCTGTTTAAATATTTTAAAGATCAAATTATAAGGCTTTGTGTACTAAACCATGAAATAGGTCAGGTAATTTAGTTTTGTCATTCCATTGTTTGAGTAGTTGGTTGTTAGGGTTAATTTTTATAGTTTTTGTACTTAGTATTTTGCTTGAACATAAGCAAAGATTTAAGTTTGGGGGTATTTGATGAGTGGGTTTTATACCTACGAATTGAGTATTTTCGGCTTGATGAAATTGCAAGTTTTCTAATATTTTAGGTTCCTTTTTATTTGTTTTGTGTGTTTTGATGTTATTTTGTAGAGATCATCATTTGGAAGTAAACAAGATCAATTTGGAGCCTAGGTGTTGGATTTTTGAAGGCTAATCAACAAGGGAAGCTCTAGGCTTAAAAGAGGATCAGCGCAGCTGCGCTAGGACCAATGGTCCTACGCTTGAAGGGCAAAAAGTCAGTGCCCCTGCGCTAGTTTTAAGCGCCTAGGCGCTTGTGTTGGCTCTAGACGTGAATTCTGACTTGTTTTTGGGACTGAAATTGAACCCTAAGGCAACATATATGCTAGGGTTTGAGTAGGAAAGGGGATATACTGATTTTGGGGGCTGCTAACATAGAAAAAAAAAGGATTGATAGAAAAATTGAAGGCAAGAATCGAAGGAAGTGACATGAAGAAAATCGGAATCGAAGGCTAGAGAGAAAGTAAAGATTGCAACTAAGTTTTCATTCTTTTCTCTTACTTTTACTTCTTGATTTTCTGAGATGTTGTTTAATTTGAGAATGATGCTTTTCAATTACATTATGAACTAAGTTTATATTAAGATTGCAACAGAACCTGATGGTTAGTTAAATTAATCTACTTTCGTTTCTAGTTCTATTGATCATACACGAGTTGTTTATCATATTTTGTGCTTAATATATGATTATGTGGCCAACAATTAATTTGATAACCTATATGAAATTGGAAGATAAATTCTAGGTTTAGATCTGAATATGATGACATGCGTCTGATTAATTCTTCTTAGGATTGAATTGCTGGTTTTGTGTATAGGATATGAATATACCTATATGCTATGTGTAACTTTTATGAGAGTTTGAACTTAATGAATCTATTCTAAATTATTTTACATAGGAATATAGTAATTTAATTGGGGGAGATATTTTTATCTAACTATTGGAAGAGGTTTTATAAATAATTTTGAGTTCTCAGTTAACAACTTATTTTGACCAATTAACTAGAAAGAGAATGGAAAGATTTATACGAAGCATTAGGGAAAGTTGTAATCTTAAATTCTTTTATCCGGTAAATTAAATCCTTGATTATTAAGTTTAGATTTAGTTTTAAATTAGTGAATTCTTAGTCAATTCCAATTGTTTAAATAAAATTGAATTGATATAAAGTTAGTACTTGGAAGTTATTAGTGATAATTCTCCGTGGGAACGATACTCTACTTATCACTTTATTACTTGTTGTTCGTGTATACTTGCACGTAAATTGTCTGCATTTTAAATTGTCAATATCAAATTCAGACAATAGCTACGCTCTTAATTAACTCATTCAATCATTATCCTCTAATTAACTTGCTGTTGAAATAGGGGTTAATTGAGTAATCAATACTACTTAAATAGAGCACCATAACACATCTTCACACTTTCGGATCCTCGAAGTAATGAATGACTTTATTTACTATTAAGAATCTTATATTTTGTTTAGAATATATCTACATCATCACAATCCATCCTTACAAGATTTTCTTTATTCTCGGACTTAACCAGATTATTTGTGACGCCCAGAATCCTGGGGTCCTTTCTCAACCCGTTGATCACCCATCAACCCGCGAAAGTACCCTTGCATGGCGCATAATCTGACACCATGTCATTATACGACCATTCCAAGGTCCAATATCCATCAATTTGCCATTAATATTACTCCATTTAAATCTTTTGAACAAAAGGGCTTGAGGCCTGAAGGCTTGACAAAGTTATTTTAAATTTTTAAAAATTTTGGAGGATATACCGGTAGCTCATGTACTAGCTACCGATAGCTGCCCACTTCTAGCGAGCTACCTGTATCTCATGACTTGCTATCGGTACCTGAGCATACTAGAATTGTGATACCGGTAGCTAATCAACGTGCTACAGAGCCCATTTTTCTCCCAATTCAATAATTTTTCAATTTCAACTCACCTAATCTCATACAACATTTACACAAAATATAGTCCATATGAGTTTATTATATAATCTTTTATACAACATTACAAGTCCAAAACTAATTACACGATTGTTTGACAAAAATGTAATTTAAAATCACAACTTGGCTTTCTTCATCAACAAGGGTCCAAGTGAGAGCCGTCCACTAGCGCTTGTCCCATACATGAAATATTGCTCTCATAAAGGGTGAGCCACGCTCAATAGGGTATCTCCTAAAGAGACTACTCCCTAACCCAGATGCATATGAAATGCTCACATGCAATACAACAATCAACAAACGCCCATTCAAGAATATACCATTCAATGATAAATGCCACAATGCTATGGCATATTATGAGGTGAGACTCACAAATGCAATGCAACCCGAGCCCTCCACTAGCTCCCATAACACATGCAATGCCATGCGTATGTATCCAGACACTCCAATCCCCGCCATTGATGTTATACACCAATGATTATTTATAAATCTCGAGTCTCTCTTTGGGTGGGTATTTATGGACTTCCACCAACAGGCACCTAACCGACACGACATCTATGGACTTCCACTAATGGCTCTGTGTACGCCGACACACTTTATGGACTCAATACCAATGGAGTGCCTATTCAATTCACCAAGTCTTGCACGCGAGAGATAATCTAACCCTTCTTGCTAACCTTGATCAAATTTTCAATGCAACCTGTGCGAATTAGTCAAAACTTGACTCAACTTTCCCGAGCCCACATAACAACCCACCAAGGATGGCTTTTGATCAAAACCTTGCAGACACCCATACCCATGTCACATGCCCATAAATGTGATACTTCCCGTGCATCTGCAAGTGTAATGTACAATTGCAATTTCCATGTCATGAGCATATTATGAACAACATTCCATCTCAAACAACATTCTCAATTGTCAATTATATCATAAGAATATAATTACAATTTACAACATTATCAAAATATGTTATATCAATTTCATTCAAATAACATGCTCATTCCATTCAAGACATTTTATCAAACACCCAAAAGGCACAAAATCATGTAACACATAATCATGCCCAATTCATCACATTATCCATGAAATTCCCAAATCAAGCAATTTCAACAATACCCAATTCATGCAAAATTCGTTTATCCATTTCTATACCAATTTTTACATTTCAACCACAATAGGTATGTGCAATACATTAGATTTCATCTCTAACACCAAACCCATTTCATACGAAACCCTAGGTTGGAAATAAACCTAACTAGGAGAAAAACCGTACCTCTTGAAGTGTAATACGTGTGGTAGAAAATCCAAGAATCTCAATTCAAGCTTCAAATCTTGATTTTCAAAAATCCTGTCTTTTAGATTTCGGCAAAAACTGTTATTTTTGGTACGTAGACGTAGCTCTCATCGAGTAGAACAACTTTTGTTCTTGGCCCGAGGCGATTCGACAAAAGGTTGGCCATAGATCATAAGGAGAAGATGGAAGAAACTCTTGTTTTCTCTCTCTTCTTCTTCTTCTCTCTCTATCTGAAAATCAGCAGCCAAATGGGGGAAAAATATGATTTTACCCCTTTTTATACCCCTAGGATACTTGGCCCACAATGCACCACACGTTTTGTCTTTTCTTGATTTAGTTTTATTTTGAATAAATTAAATCTCATTGCGTGTTATGTTCGAAAAATTTTATTTGAAATAAATTTAAATTATTTTTCATATTTCACAATTAATTCTCGATCGCATTTATTTTGGTCACACGATATTTGATCGCATCATAAACAAAAAAAAATTTGACTATTTCAGAATTCAATGAAAATTGATTGGGTAACTAGATTTCGTGAGACAAATCCAACTATGAAATTTGTTTCATCATTCGAGTTCTAAAAACAAATTCGGTATGTAGCAGATAATCACCATTTTGCCATTTTTCATAAAAATTCCTGGGTTTTACATTATTACTATAACTTGACCACCTACACTTGAGTGTATATATTTCGAATCAAGTCAAATTTTTGTGCCACTGCCAAGGAAACTATAGTGTTTTGAAGTAAAAGTGAAGAGACTTTCATTCTTTTGTATATATTGCTGTTTTAAACATTTTTCTGTTTAGAGTTTTTTATGTCTAGTGAAACCCCTCTCTTACAAAATTTGCCAGAAGAATTTCTTAGGTTTGTGAATCAATCCAAATCTTCAACACCTCAATCAATCACAGACTCTTTTGATAATAGTATGGTTAATAATCAAAGAGATGAGGAGGTAGTACCTAATGTTCGAACTCTAAGTGAGTATGTACATCTCACCTGAAATAGTGTCCCCTCTTGTTTTGTTTTTCCTATAAATGCATCTAACTTCAATGTGAAGCCTTGGACAGTGCAGTTACTACCTCAATTTCATGGATTCAAAAATGAAAATCCATACTTACATGTGAAAGAATTCGAGGAGGTATGTGGGACGTTCCAAGATAATTCTAAACTGGCCAAGTTGAAACTTTTTTCTTTCTCTTTAAAGGACAAAGCTAAACAATGGTTAAATTCATTAAAATCCCACTCTATATCAAATTGGCAAGCTTTATAAACTGAATTTTTCAAGAAGTATTTTCCTTTACACCGCACGAATGCACTTAAAAGGCAAATCATGAAATTTTCTCTTAAAGAGGGAGAAACATTCTACCAATGTTGGGAGAGATTTAAGGAACTTCTCCAAACTTGCCCACACCATGCATTTGAGAGTTGAACTTTAGTAGGATTTTTCTATGATTCTTTCCCTTATCAATTACGTCAATTTTTTGAGATGATGGCTCAAGGGAAATTCATGAGAAAAAGTCCAGAGGAGACTTTTGAGTTTTTTGATACCATATCCAAGAGTTCCCAAACGTGGTACTCGACCTCTCCTACCACTATAAAAGCTAGAACTTCCACTTCCCAAGGAGGAAGTACTCTTTGAAAGAGGATGTCGACCTTAGGGCCAAGATGTCCACCTCATCACGAAAGCTCGAAGCTCTAGAGATAAGGAAGGTAAATCAAGGTGCTATTGTACCTCCCACAGAACAAGTGTGTGGGATAGTGTCCCACCATACCTACATTCAAGGAGGTTTTGTTGGAGCAATCCAATGCAATATCCAATTTTAATAAACTTTATTCCAACCCTTATTCTAAGACTTACAACCCACAGTGGTAGAACCACCCAAATTTCAGTTGGAGAAACACACAACAACCTCCTGTTAAATCCAAAACTAGTGACTCACCAGCTAACACCTCAAAGACCTCTTGCTTATCAACCATATCAACCACCACACAAGAGGAATCTTGAGGACACTCTGAACCAGTTCATGCAAGGCCAAATGAACTACAACAATCAATCCACTCAGGTCTTCAATGAATTCAAAGCCCAAACCACCTAATCTTTTGAGGATATTAAAAGTCATATCCAAAAGTTCACCCAGTCGATGACCACACACAAAAACAAACAAGTTTCTTGCCTAACTAAATAGCCAAAGTGTTAGTACCAGGTAGGTAATCCTTCTACCCATGGAACCACCACAAGAGCATATCCAAGCCATCACCACTCTTAGAAGTGGTAGAGTCATTAACAAGGCTACACCACCAACACACACTAAGTCTACACCAATGGTTTAACCTGCACAAGTTTCTCCAAATGAGATTGAGTTTAGGGAAGTTAAGGGGTGAACATCTCCTATTCCTGTTCCCTTTCCCCAAAGAATCAAGAAACCTCAAAAGTTGAACAACATGCTGATATTTATGAGCTATTTAAGCAAGTAAAAATTAATATTTCACTTCTTGATACCATTAAGTAGGTCCCTTCTTATGCCAATTTTCTAAAGGACTTCTGCACGGTTAAAAGATGTCAAAATGTTCAAAAGATGGCCTTCTTAACTAAACAAGCCAGTGCCAAAATCTAGCCCCTTCAAAATACAAGTACCTAGGGTATCCCACAGTTTCATGTGTAATTAGGAACTTGAAGATTGAGCAAGCCTTGCTTGATCTTGAAGTGAGGATGAAATTAATCCCTTTTTTAGTCTACCAACAATTAGGTGTAGGAGAGCTCAAGCATATGTGCATTACACTTCAATTGGCATACCGATCTACTAGAGTTTCGAGGGGGATATTTGAGGATGTCCTTGTCCAAGTGGACAAATTCTTTTTTTTTTAGACTTCATTGTCTTGGACACTCAACTAGTTGCACACTCAGGGAGTCAAATTTTTGTCATTCTTGGTTGATCTTTCATTGCTACTTCTAATGTTTTGATCAATTGCATGAATGGGATCATGAAATTATCTTTGAGAATATGAGTATTGAGCATAATATTTTCAATATTGCTAAGCAACCGAGTCAGGAGGAGGAAGTGAGAGGAGTCAATTTCATTGAAATTTTGACAAAGGAGCATTTGAATAAGGCATTTCTTGATGATTTACTATAATCTTGTTTGGTGGAGGTCCATTACATTTGCATTGGAATCTGTGCTTGAGAATGATTGCTTGAAACTAGTCAAGGAGCTAGAAGTTTACCCAGTTCATGTTGTCGGCCCATGGATGCCCAAGTTTGAAGAGTTTGCCCCTAGTGATAATAAGCCACTCTCATCTACTGTCAAACCACCAAAACCTGAATTGAAACCCCTTCCATCTGATTTAAAGTATGCATTTCTTGGGAGGATAAATCTTATCCAGTGGTCATTTCATCTAAACTTGCAAGTTCATAGGAGTTTAAGTTCTTAGAAATCCTTAGATGCCATATGAGTGTCGTTGGATGGATCATTGTTGATTTGAAAGGTATTAGTCTGTTAACCTATAATCATGCCATATACCTTGAGGAGGATGTAAAACCTTCTCGTCAAATGCAATAACGGTTGAACCCACACATGAAACAAGTTGTACGGGTTGAGGTGCTTAAATTGTTGGATGCGGAAATCATCTTTCCCATCTTTGATAGTAAATGGGTCACCTAACCCAAGTTGTGTCTAAGAAGTTCGGGGGTTATTGTGGTTAAAAATAATGCTAATGAGTTGGTGCCTACCCGAGTTGTCACAGGACGGCGTATATGCATAGACTACTGAAAACCCAATTCTGTAATAGGGAAAGACCACTTCCCTCTCCCATTTTGTGATCAAGTCTTAAAGAGGATTATAGTCATGCATTTTATTATTTCCTAGATGGATACTCAGGATACAACTAGATAGAGATAACACTTGATGACCAGGAGAAAATGACATACACATGCCCATTTGGTGCATTTGCATATAAAAAAATGCCATTTGGTTTATGTTGACTTGATCCAAAATGTGTACACCCAAGTGCAGGCAGTCAAGCTGTAGTAATAATCCTGTTAAGTCTAGAGTCGAATCCACATGGAACTATTGTTGGTGTTTTGAAGTAATCAACGACAGAGACCATGTGATTGTAACCTTTGAGATTTATAGTGATGATATTTAGATATTTTCCTGGGCCAAATATATCATTCTTTCCAAGAAGTTTTTCTAGACAAAATATAAGATAAATTCAAATATAAATAGTCACCCTTTAGCTCGAGGATCTGAACATGTAGTTAATCATCCGGTTTATTATACTTGTGGTAGGTAACTCAATTAACTCCCGTGTCAACAGCAAGTTAATCGGAAGATAAATGTGGGTTATAAGAAGTTAATCCGGTTTATTATACTGGTGTTGCACGAAAGTGTGATATTCATTGCCTTTGGTACCTTGTACAATTTATGTCCTGAAATGCCAGCATTTAAACTCCTTCAAAGTATAATTAGTTATAAAAAGGCATAGTGATACGTTGATTATAACTACTAATCATATGTAATTTCAACGATGCATGTTGAGTTAGTTTAGTGACATGGTTGAGAGGTTTTTAGAAGTTTTCATGCATGATTTTCTTATTTATGCAGATTCTTTTGATTTGTGCCTGAAGAATATGGAGAAAGTATTAATAAGATGTGAGGAGACCAATCTTGTGCTTAATTGGTAGAAGTGCCATTTTATGTTGATACAAGGCATAGTGTTAGATCACATTGTTTCAACTGAGGGAATATGAGCTAAGAGGTTTAGAAGTCAAGCCAAGGCCATTGTGAGCATAATTGAAGAAAATACCTTTTCTACTAGTAGGTCTTCTACCAATTCAACTGAAGGTAGAAATTGGTTATACTAGTAGGAGTTCATTCTTATTGGTAGAAGTAAAAAATAAAGTTTTTCTAGTGGTAGGTGAGTTTTGTTCTATCGGCAAGTCTGAAATAAAAGTTGTTCTACCAGTAGAAAAGAAGGCCAATCAGTTCGTGCAAAATAGTGAATAGTTCTACCTGTAGGTCATTTTCTGCTTCCTACTGGTAGGTTCCTGTAATTCTGATGCGAGGATAGATTTGAAAAGATAATCTGTTGGGTTATTTTAAAGGTCGTGATTCGTGGATTAAAGGGAGAAAAATCAGCACATTACCTCCAGTAAATACCTTAGTCTAGCAAGGAGAGAAGGATCGCTAAATTCATCATTGAAAGACTATTTTTCATAGTTTATTTCTTCTCTTTTCTCCTAGGTTTAGAATTAGAATTCTTGCTTTCAAGAGTTCTTCTCCATTGTTCTACTACAAGCTTTATTTAATTTCAAGTCTTTACTTCTTGCAATGCAATTACATTCAGTTTATTCTTGTGAACGATTTACATTATTGCTATTCAACTCAAAGTATTTAATTTTCTTGCAATTTCAATTCAAGATTTCTTTGCTTTTAATTTTAATCATTTTTTATTTAATTATTTTCATTTTCAATTTGATAATGAGTGAGTAGTCATACTCTGGTTTGATCGGATAAGGGTGTCTCATCCATGAATTGGGGATTTTGACTCAATTAGAGTTTTTTCAATGATTAAGTATTTTGGGTTATATGAATGATTAAACACTATTGATATGTATATCTTCTTGCTTATCCATTGACATTTAGGTCTAGCACGGGTAATTCTTGGAATCACTGTAATCAAAGTGGATTTAATTCTTTCAAAATCAAATCAAGATTTTCGCATCAATTTTATAGGACCATTACCCCCTTACTTTGGCTATCTATATATTTTAGTGGCTGTTGATTATGTGTCCAAATGGGTTGAAGCAATTCCATGCCAAAATAAAGATCACTGAAATTTGATCAAGTTTTTAAAAGAAAATATTTTGTCCAGGTTTGGAATTCCTAAATCCATTATAAGTGTTGGGGGTGCTCATTTTTGCAATCGTCCTTTTTAGAATTTGATGAAAAAGTACTGGATTTCTCATAAAATTGCAACCCCTTATCATCCACAGACTAGTGGACAGGTTGAATTAGCTAATTGAGAGATCAAACTGATTTTAGAAAAAATTGTAAACCCAGACTGCAAAGATTGGTCGTTAAGACTATTGATGCACTTTGGGCATATCACATTGCTTTTA
This sequence comes from Ilex paraguariensis, assembly GCA_963454935.2. Taxonomy (NCBI): domain Eukaryota; kingdom Viridiplantae; phylum Streptophyta; class Magnoliopsida; order Aquifoliales; family Aquifoliaceae; genus Ilex; species Ilex paraguariensis. Next base: position 121,534 of record CAUOFW020001129.1, read on the forward strand.
AAACAATTTTAGGCATGTCTCCTTATCGATTAGTCTATGGCAAGCCTTGTCACGTACCTGTAGAATTGGAACACAGAGCATATTGGGCCATTAAAATAATAAACTTTGACATAGACAAAGTTGGAGTCTCAAGAAAACTTCAGATTAATGAGTTGGAAGAGTTCAGAAATGAGGCATATGACAATGCTAAAATTGCAAAGGAATGGATGAAGGTTTTTGATGATAAAAACATATTGACAAAATCCTTTACCCCTTCACAGAAAGTCCTCTTATTCAATTTAAGGCTCTGCCTATTTGCTGGTAAGTTGAGATCAAGGTAGACTGGGCCTTACATTGTCAAACAAGTGCTTGGACATGGAGCAGCGGAAGTGGAAAATCCATCAAATGGTAATATTTTTACTGTCAATAGTCAGCATTTGAAACCATTTTTAGAAGACTTTGTTAAAGATGTGGAAACCATTTTTTTAATGGATCGAGAATATTCCGTCGAGATTCGTCAGGAAAAATCCAACCCAACCCGACCCAAAATGACACCTTTATAAGGCCTCCAACCCTTTCTCTTTTCCCCATCCTCCACTGTCCTTCTTCTTCTTCCTTTTCTATATTATCTGCAACTCCATGGCCATACACTCCACAGACACAATCTTTTGCTTCATGTTTTGCATTTTAATTTTGTATTTGCTCGTGGGTGTCCTGCTTCTATTTACACTCACACACAAGGATTTCCATCCTAGCTGAAACCCTGATCTTCATAAAGATGATTAATTTGTGTATTTTGTTTGTAGGCATCGGCAGATGAACAGATCCCTACTTTCAATCCTAACTCCACTTTGTGTATTCTGGTAAATTCAAAATATTGGGGACAATGTTGAGTTTAGGTTGGGGGTGAGAACTACAGTTCATATTTTGTGCCTTAATTTTTTTTTTCATCGTATTGTGTATTTTGCATTTTTATAGTCTTTATGGTGATGATCATGTCTTTAAAGTAGCTTCAATCGTCTTTGTGACTGACAGACATTAAAGAACCAGATAGAGTGTGTTAAGCTTGGCAAACATAGATAGTAAGCTTTTTTGGTTCAGTTTAGGCATTTTATGCACTTTTCCACCTAATGTGCATTCTGTGATAATGAGAAAAGAAAGATTGGTAATAAAAACTAAAATTTAAGAACAACAAGCGAAACCACTGTGTGGCAGAAGCACTTTTGCTAAACGTTGTCATGCCAAAAGACTTGGCGCCTGTAAACAATGTGGCAAGATCTTTCACATGAAAGAATATAATCAATGTTCTGAACCATTCTTTGGTCATGCACTTGATCGATTAGACTGGATAGTGAATGGGCAGAGTAAGGATTATATTGAGACGCCATGCTATTACTGTACTTTACTTAGCCATTTTGTGCAATAGGAAATTAGAAGAGTCACTGATTGTTTAAATGGCATAGAGACAGGGGAAGACTCGAATTAGACTGCTTTTTGACAATTGTGGAAAACTGTGTTTTTGGGATGAAAGCCAAAGGTTCAAACTTTTTGTAAAAAGTGTAAATATCTTTTTGTTAGATGTACAAAATCCTTTTTGGTGAAATAAAATGTGGGCCGAGTAAGGAATGTCCTAGAATACCAACCTTAAGCATGGGTAGGGACTTATCCTGAGACGCCATTATTTTTTTTTCAAGTTCAAATTGTGTACATAGCCTTATTTTAATGTGTATATAAATGTGCATAAAAAGTGTGATTTTTGATTTGGCATTCAAAGGCATTTAGCGTTCGAACGTTCTGTGCTTACAGTACTTTGGCCTCTACAGGACATCTAAAGTACTGGGAGCACTAAACGTTCAAATGCCTAGGTAACATTTGAACTAGGACCCAACGTTCAAACGCCAAACCCTCGTTCAAATGATAGGAGCTCACAGTATTTTGGCCTCTACAGGACATCAAAAGTACTGGGAGCTCCAAACGTTCGAATGTCTGGGTAACGTTCGAACGTTCTGTTAAAAATCCTTCTATACATGTTCAAACGTTGTTAGCCTAACTATAAATATCTGGTTCATCTTCTTTATTTCAAAATCACCCAAAACCTTCAAAAATGCCCAAAACCCTCGGTGACTCTTCACTTCCCAGCCCTCAAAACCTCATCCATTTTCCAATTTCTACCCAAAATCAGGCATCCCAACACACATTTCCACCTCATTTCTCTCATTTCTCACAAGAAATCCAAACTTTTCAAGCCCTAAAACCCCCAAAATCGAAAGTCATGCCTCCAAGGATGAAAATGCCCGCTAGGCGCAAGGTAGCCAACCAAGAGCCAAATTTTGTGGAGGAAGTGATCAAGGAATGAGAAGGAAGGCCACCCATAGTTCGAAGGTACGATATGACCCAATTTCCCAATTCTCTCAAGGGGAATAGGTATGACAATTTTTATCAAAACCAAGTAATTGGTTGTGAACATTCAATTGAATTGATTGATTTTGTGGAGTTCGGACTTTATGCCAATATGGAGGCGAGGGGTTGGACTATGTACACGAGGAATGGAGGGGAGGCGGTGAAGGAGTTGGTGCAGGAGTTTTACTCCAACGCCGAAATTATCAATGGGGTGATTAAAAGACATATGTGTGGGGAGCTCACATCAATGTCGATGTTGATTACATTGTGGAGACGTGGGCCTTACCATGGAAACAAAGGTCAAACTATCCCCCGAGGAAAATGTTCAGATGGATGTTGTAGGCGTTGAATTGACGGGCTTGGTGACTTTTACTTGGGGAGGACGAAGATTTTTTAGGTAAGGTGAATTGACGGACAAGTACAAGATGTTGAATTTGATTGCTGTCTCGAACCTTGCCCCCATCGGACATAAGAATCAAATCCTCCCAGAGATGGACCGATTGCTATACGTAATAGGTAGGGGCCACAACATAGATCTCCCGTCCTTGATCTTGATGGATATGATGAAGGGGTGTGATGTGAAGAGGAATTCACTCCCCTTCAGTACACTTGTGATAGAGATGTGCCTGGATTGGGGAGTCCAAGTCAGGCCGCAAATGGGAGTGCAAAAGTCGATAGGACCATTGAACAAAGCATCTTTCAAAAGGAGCCAAGTCACAGTGGTAGCCCAGTGGTGAGATAGGACGAGCCACCAACCCGAGGCATCGATGAGATGCAGGATGTTTTGGATGAGCAAGAGGAGAGATAGCTCGAGGCAGAGGCAGAGGCAGAGCACAGGATGAGGTAGGTACCAGCACCAACACCAATAGCCAATGGTCATTACAGGATATCATGATTGGCATTGAGGCCAAGCATTATGAGATTCTCCAACAATGAGATGATTTACTACATGTCTAGATCCTCGAGGTAAAGGGTGACTTTTACGTTTGAGATTATATTATATTTTGTCTAGAAAATCTTCTTGGAAAGAATTTTATATTCCGTCTAGGAAAATCAATAAACATCATAACTTTAAATCTCAAGGGTTCCAGTCACTTTGGTCTCTGTCACTACTTATTTCGAAACACCAACATTATTTCCTTGTGGATTCGACTTCGACTTAACCGGATTATTGCTACAACTTGACCGCCTGCATTTGGGTGTACACATTTCGGATCAAGTCAAATCCTTATCGGCCTTGTCAGGGAACCAAAAAGGTGTTTTAAGGTAAAAGGTGAAAAGACCTTCACTTGTGTGTGTATATATATATATATATTTACTATGTATAATTCTTATTTTTTGTCTGAGGACGATCCTCACTTTCAAAATTTACCAGAAGAATCTTTTGGGTCTGTGAATCAGTTTGAACCATCTTCACCTCGATCAATAGCATAATCTTTTGATAATAGCATGACAAATAATAAGAGACAAGGGGAAGTTCCTGAGAGAGAGGGAGAAGTTCCTAACATTCGAACTCTACGAGATTACTTGCATCCCACATGAAATAGTGTCCCCTCTTGTTTTGTGTTTCTTGCAAATGCGCCTCTCTTTACTGTAAAGGCGGGGACAGTGCAACTACCACCTCAATTTCATGGACTCGAAGCAGAAAACCCATATCTACGTATAAAAATTTTTAAGAAGGTATGTGGAACATTTCAAGACAATTTTGAATTGGCCAAGTTGAAACTTTTTCCTTTTTCTTTAAAGGACAAAGCTAAACATTGGCTAAACTCTTTGAAAGCCTATTCAATACCACATTGGCATGCATTACAAAATGAGTTTTTTTTAAAAAAAATTCCCCTTACGTCGTACCAATGCACTCACAAGGCAAATCATGAATTTTTTGGTCAAAAAGGGAGAAATATTTTACCCATGTTGGGAGAGATTCAAGGATCTTCTCCAATCTTGTCCACACCATACTTTCAAAAATTAGACTTTGGTAGGATTTTTCTATGACTCCTTGTCCACTAGACTATGTTAGTTTGTTGAAATGATGGCTCAAGGAGAGTTTACGGGAAAGAGTCTAGAAGCATTCAATTTTTTTGACAATGTATCCGATAGTCCTCAGATGTGGGACTCAGCCTCTCCTACCACTATTGAAACCAAACCATCTACTTCCCAAGGGGGTAAGTATGTCTTGAAAGAAGATGATGACCTGAGAGCAAAAATGACTACCCTGTCTCAAAAGCTTAAAGCTCTAGAGATGATAAAGGTACATCAAGTTGATGTTGGCCCTCCCGCAGAACTAGTGTGTGGGATTTGTGCGTCGACAGGACACCCTATTAGGGAGTGTCCCACTATTTTGACATTTAAAGAAGTCTTGTTGGAACAAACAAATGAAATTTTCAACTTCAACAAGCCTTATTCCTACCTGTATTCTGAAACATATAATCCAGGGTGGCAGAATCACCCCAACTTCAATTGGAGGAGCACACAACCAACTCCCATGAATCCACAACAAAGTTCACAACCACCACCTCAAGGACCTCCTGCATATTAGCCATACCAACCACCACACAAGAGAAGTCTTTAGGATACACTGAATCAGTTCATACAAACCCAAATGAACTACATCACTCATTCCACTCAGGCTTACAATGATTTCAAAGCACAAACCACCCAGTCTTTCGAGGATCTCAAAAGCCACATGCAAAAATTGACCCAATCAATGACCACACATGAGAAGGGCAAGTTTCTTGCCCAACCAAGACAACCACAAGGCCAATTTTATATGGAAAATCCTTCATTTATGGAAAAACCCACAAGACCAAGCTCAAGCTATCACTACACTGAGAAGTGGCAATGTGATTAACAAAACCATCAGAGATATGTTAATTCCAAAGCCAAGACCTGAGTCAGTCCTAGTCAATGAACCAGTTGAGCCTGAACTTGTAATTGAAAAAAAACCAGAACCATCAGGGGAAAAAGATCCTTCTTGTCCTATTCCTACTCCTTTTCCTTAAAGACTCAAAACAGTACATAAATTGAATAACCATCCATAAATCTTTGAGCTCTTTAAGCAAGTAAAAATTAATATTCCACTTCTAATGCAATCAAGCAGGTTCGCTCTTATGCAAAGTTTTTAAAAGACTTGTGCACAATCAAGAGAAACCAAAATATTCAGAAAAGAGCCTTCTTGATAGAACAAGCCAGTGCCTTACTTCAACACAAAACCCCTCCAAAATACAAACATCCAGGGTGTCCAACCGTGTCATGTGTCATTGAAAATTTCAGAATAGAACAAGCATTGTTAGATCTTAGAGCCAGTGTCAATTTTCTCCCTTTCTCTGTCTACCAACAATTGGGTCTAGGTGAACTCAAATCCATATGTATCACACTCCAGTTGGTAGACGGATTTGTCAAAGTTCTGAGGGGCATTGTTGAGGATGTCCTTGTCCAAGTGGACAACTTCGTCTTTCCTGTTGACTTTATCGTTTTGGACACTCAGCCAACAATGCATTCAGAGAACCAAATTTCTATCATTCTTGGTCGACCATTCCTAGCAACCTCCAATGTATTAATAAATTGTAGGAATGGAGTCATGAAATTAAATTTTGGGAATATGACTCTTGAGCTTAATATTTTCAATATTGCCAAGCACCCAAGAGAAGACAAGGAAGTGAGAGAAGTAAATTCCATTGAGTCGTTGATTCATGAACATTTGAATGATATATTTTGTGAGACCTCTGTTGAATCCTGTCTGTTGGAACCTATCACATATGAGTTAACAGATGATGATCAAAACCCATAAAGTTGCCCTGCTCATGCTGTTGGGACATGGGCACCCAAATTTGAAGAGCTTTCATCAAGTGGTACAAAGCCACTTTCATCAAGTGTCAAGCCACCAAAGTCTGAACTAAAACCTCTCCCATCTGACCTAAAATATGCATTCTTAGGGGAGGATGAGTCATACCCAATGATAATTTCATCTAAGCTTGCAAATTTGCAAGAGTCTAAGCTGATTGAAGTCCTTAGATGCCATAAAAGCACCATTGAGTGGACCATTGCTGATTTGAAAGGCATAAGCCTGTTAATCTATAATCATTCTATATACCTTGAGGAGGATTCAAAACCCTCTCGTCAAATGCAGCGATGGTTAAACCCTCACATGAAGATGGTTGTAAGAACTGAGGTGCTCAAATTATTGGATGCTGGAATAATCTTTTACATCTTTGATAGTAAATGGGTTAGCCTAACCCAAGTTGTGCCCAAGAAGTCTGGGGTCACAGTGGTTAGAAATGATGAAATGAATTGGTACTAACTCGAGTCATCACAGGATCGAGAATGTGCATAGACTATCAAAAACTCAATTTGGTAACTAGGAAAGACCATTTTCCTCTTCCATTTCTTGATCAAGTCTTAGCAAAGAATTATAGGTCATGCATTCTACTGTTTCTTAGATGAGTATTTTGGGTATAATCAAATTGAGATAACACTAGATGATCAGGAGAAGACAACATTCACATGCCACTTTGGCACATTTGCATTCAAAAGGATGCCATTTGGACTTTGTAACGCTCCTGCAACATTCCAAAGGTGCATGTTGAGTTTGTTTAGTGACTTGGTGGAGAGATTTTTGGAAGTGTTTGTGGATGATTTTTCTGTATATGGTGATTTGTTTGATTTGTGTCTGACAAATCTGGAGAAAGTGTTGATAAGATGTAAGGAAGCCAATTTAGTGTCCAATTGGGAGAAATGTCATTTCATGGTAACACAAGACAATGTCCTAGGTCACATTGTGTGATCTGAAGGCATGAAAGTTGACAAGGCAAAAATAGATCTGATTAGAAATTTGTCTGCTCCCAAGACTGTTAAAGATGTTCGATCATTTGTAGGACATGTAGGGTTCTATAGGAGATTTATAAAAGACTTTAGTACCATGTATAAACCCATGTGTCATCTCCTAAGTTAGGATATATTTTTTGTGTGGAGTAAAGCATGCTAGAAAACTTTCGATAAGCTTAAGGGTATGTTAATTTCTGCCCCAATAATGCAACCTCCTGACTGGACTATGCCATTTGAATTAATGTGTTATGCCAGTGATTATGCTATAGGAGCAGTGTTGGAACAAAGAAAGGATAAGAAACCCTATGTGATTTACTATATAAACAAAACTTTGAATGATGCTCAAATAAATTATTCCATGACTGAAAAAGAATTGCTTGCTATAGGTTTTACTCTGGAGAAATTTCATTCTTACCTTGTTGGTTCATTTGTTATTGTGTTCACTAACTATGCAACATTAAAATTCTTGCTCACAAAGAAAGACGCCAAGCCAAGGCTCTTGAGATGGATACTCTTATTACAAGAGTTTGATTTGATTAGTAAGGACAAGAAATGTGTTGAGAATGTGGTGGCAGATCATCTATCCAAGTTAACATATGAATTTCATGAGGATGGCCTGCCAATAAATGAAAATTTTCCTGATGAACAACTGTTCACAGTTATGGAAACACCATGGTACGCTGATATTGCTAATTTCATTGCTATTGGTACGTTTCCTCCTTCCTTTACAATGATGAATAAGAAGAAATTTTTGAGGGAGGTTCATAATTTATTTTGGGAGGATCCATACGAGTTTAAGTACTATAAGGATCAAATCATAAGGTGTTGCATCCCCCATTATGAGAGCAGACATGTAATATCTTTTTGTCATTCTGAAGCATGGTGGCCATTTTTCACCTAAACAAATCGTTGTCAAAATCTTGTAGTGTGGATTTGGCCCACACTTTTTAAATATGTCCATATCTTTTATCTAACATGTGATAGATGCCAAAGGTTGGGAAGCATTTCTAAAAGAAACATGATGCCCTTAAACCCAATTTTGGTAATTGAAATTTTTGATTGTTGGGACATCGATTTTATGGGACCATTTCCCCCTTCCTTTGGCTATCTATATATTTTAGTGGTTTTTATGTGTTCAAATGGGTTGAAGCAATTTCATGCTGAAATAATGATCACCGAACAATGATCAAGTTTTTAAAAGAAAATATTTTGTCAAGGTTTGGAATTCCTAAATCCATTATAAGTGATGGGGGTGCTCATTTTTGCAATCGTCTTTTTTGGAATTTGATGAAAAGTACTTGCTTTCTCATAAAATTGCAACCCCTTATCATCCAAAAATTAGTGGAAAAGATGAATTTGCTAATTAAGAGATCAAACTGATTTTAGAAAAAATGGTAAACCTAGACTGCAAAGATTGGTCGTTAAGACTAACTGATGCACTCTGGGCATATCACACTGCTTTTAAAATAATTTTAGACATGTCTCCTTATCGATTAGTCTATGGCAAATCTTGTCACCTACCTGTGGAATTGGAACACAAACCTTACTAGGCCATTAAAACAATGAACTTTGACCTAGACAAAGTCGGAGTCTCAAGAAAACTTCAGATTAATGAGTTGGAAAAGTTGAGAAATGAGGCATATGACAATGTAAAAATTGCAAAGGAAATGATGAAGGTTTTTCATGATAAAAACATATTAAGAAAATCCTTTACTCCTTCACAGAATGTCCCCGATTCAGTTCAAGGCTCCGCCTCTTTGCTGGGAAGTTGAGATCAAGGTGGACTGGGCCTTAGATTGTCAAACAAATGTTTGGACATGGAGTAGCGAAAATGGAAAACCCATCAAATGGTAATATTTTTACTGTCAGTGGTCAACGTTTGAAACCATTTTTGGAAGAATTTGTTAAAGATGTGAAAACCATTTTTTTAATGGATCCAAAATATTCCGCCGAGATTTGCGCCTGCCGACAAAAAATGGGCAGGGTTAGAAAAAATCCAACCCAACTCGACCCAAAAGGACACCTTTATAAGGCCTCCAATCCTTTCCCTTTTCCCCATCCACCACTATCCTTATTCGTTTTCTACGTTCTTTACAAATTATCCAACTGTCTGCAACTCCATGGTCACACACTCCACAGACACAATCCTTTGTTTCATGTTTTGCATTTTAATTTTGTATTTAGTCATGGGTGTCCTGCTTTTGTTTACACTCACGCACAAGGATTTCCATCTTAGCCAAAACCCAGATCTTCATAAAGATGATTAATTTGTGTATTTTGCTTGTAGGTGTCGATAGATGAATAGATCCCTACTTTCAATCTTAACTCCACTTTGCGTATACTAGTAAATTCGAAACATTGGGGACAATGTTGAGTTTAGGTTGGGGGTGAGAACTATAGTTCATATTTTGTGCCTTTAAAATTTTCTTGATCGTATTGTGTATTCTGTCTTGTATTTTTCATTTTTACAATCTATATAATGATGATCTTGTCTTTAAAGTAGCTTCAATTGTCTATGTGACTGACAGACGTTAAAGAACTAGATAGAGTGTCTTAAGCTTAGCAAACATGGATAGTAAGCTTTTTTGGTTAAGTTTTGGCATTTTACGCACTTTTCCACCTGATGTGCATTATGGGATAATGAGAAAAGCAGGATTGGTAAGAAAAATTGAAATTTGAGAACAACAAGCAAAACCAATGTGTGGTAGAAGCACTTTTACTAAATGTCGTCGTGCCAAAAGACTTGGTGCCTGTAAATAATGTGGTCGGATCTTTCACATGAAAGAATATAATCAGTGTTATGAACCAATTTTCGGTCGCACACTCGATCGATTAGACTAGTAAGTGAATGGGCAGAGTAAAGATTATATTGAGACGCCATGCTATTCTGGTACTTTACTTACCCGTTTTGTGTGACAGGAAATAGAAGAGTTACTGATTGGTCAAATGGCATGGAGACAGGGGAAGACTTGAATTAGACTGTTTTTTTGACAAAATTGTGGAAAACTGTGTTTTTGGGATGAAAGCCAAAGGTCCAAATTTTTGTAAAAAGTGTAAATATCTTTTTGTTAGATGTACAACATCCTTTTTGGTGAAATAAAATGTGGGCCGAGTAAGGAATGTCCTAGAATACCAACCTTAAGCGTGGGTAGAGACTTATCTTGAGACGCCATGATTTTTTTTCAGTTCAAATTGTGTGCATAGCCTTCTTTTAAATGTATATAAATGTGCCTAAAAATTTTGATTTTTGATTTGGCGTTCGAACACCATTAAATATTCGAACGTTCTGTGCTTACAATACTTTGGTCTCTGTAGGACATCAAAGTACTGGGAGCACTAAACATTCGAACGTTTGGTAAACGTTCGAACTAGGACCCAACGTTCGAGCTCCAAACCCTAGTTTGAACGATAGGAGCTCATAGTACTTTGGCCTCTACAGGACATTAAAAGTACTAGGATCTCCAAACATTCGAACGCCTAGGTAACGTTCAAACGTTCTCTTAAAAATCCTTCTATACACTTTCAACGTCAGTAACGTTCGAACGTTGTCAGCTTGCCTATAATACCTGGTTCATCTTATCATTTCAATTCACCCAAAACCTTCAAAAACCCCCCAAAACCCTCAGTGACTCTTCCTTCTCAGCCCTCAAAACCTCATCAATTCCCAATTTCTACCCAAAATCAAGCATCCAACACATTCCAACCGCATTTCTCTCCTTTTCACAAGAAATCCAATCTTTTCAACCCCCAAAACCCCTAAAATTGAAA